>CAJVPV010003901.1:0-10652 GCA_910591835.1 Acaulospora morrowiae | reverse complement strand
CTAGCGCCCAGGAACCTATCGCTTAACGATTTCACTATGTGACACTAGGCTGGGACCTATGGGGTGTAGAATGCCTATCACTAGTTTAAACTACCTAATCCATATGGTCCAGTTTTGTTTAGAGGTGTCTTGATTAAGGAGGTTAGTCCAGGTGCCTCTTCACTTTATCGCATAGATCTCAGATCGCACTCTTGCTACCTTTGAATGATCTTACACAAGACTTTGATCCTTTTCACCACCTGCGGCTGGTTATTTTTCAAACCAATTAGGCTCTGCACCAGATTGGGATATTCTAGGCTAGTGCTCTAACCACCGTTGAAAGGAGCGGATCGGGGTTTGATTAGAATGAAGAACAGCCCAGTCTGTACACTCAAACACAAGGTGAATCTTGATTAAGGAAGATGAGCACATGTCTCTTGGCTTACCATGTTGCTCAACTACCATTGGCATACTTCTGGCAATCATTGTGGCACCACTCAGATGATCGTCACGCCACAACACCTTTTCCTGAGATCACAATCCCAACGTCCCACCGGATCAGCGTGCGAATGACTTCCTATGGGAAACAGGGCTTAACTGGTTATGGCCCCAGATACCATTTTTAATTCGGATCAATCACCTTCACCTGGGGTTGAACTGGTATCTTGTGATCTGACCTATGGAGTGTTAACCACTATACTATAGACCCACAGGTCAGTATAAAAATTTTTTTGTCAGTAAGATTATTTGAATTTTTTAGAGTATTGAGTACTTTCTGGAAAGTGTTTGTGTTTAAGGAATTAATATTAGGATTTGTAGCTGGGGTAGTTTTTTTGCATATGATTCCTGAGGTTGTTGAGGTGGTGGTGGTTGCTGAGCGCTATTTCCAAATTTTGTTCAAGATTTTGAAGGAGTGATTTGAGATCTCTTCTTTTTTTCAAATAATATTAAAGGATTGTTGAACTTGCCAAGAGCTAGATTAAGTAAAGTTTTGCCTGTTATGTTGATTGTTTGAAGGAGATATGCCTCTCTTGAATTTAGTTTCTCTTTGAAGATATTGAGAGAAATAAGGGTCTCAAGTTTGTCTCTTTTTTTCCTTAGTGTGGAAAGACCGTGGTGATATGAAAATATGTGACCTAATATTTTTGGGTGTGCCTCACATCGAGGACACAGATTATCTTTGTAGAGAAGAGGGTATCTTTTGTAGAGTTTGACTCAAGTAGAAAGTTGATTTGCTACAATTTTGATTCTGAAAGTTGCTAGTGATCAGAATTTTAGTCTGTCTATTTCTGACAGTTTTTTATTAGATTTGATAATAATATCTATCTTGGAGAAGCTTCTAGGTTTGTTTATAGTAGATTTACTTAAGAGAATATTAAAAAGATTGGTATAGTAGTTTATAAATTTGATCCATTGTGTGATGCTGGTTGCAAGATTGAGATTGATTAGTAGGGATGTGTTATGAACAGTTAGGTATATGAAAGGTATGGGTGTCAGTATGCTTTGGGGAATAGTTGAGAGAAATTTCTTTTTGTCGAGAACCCAGATTAAAGTGATCTGTTTACTTTTGAGCTGTGTATTGATAATTTGAATAAGGCTGCTGTAAGGGTATTTTACTTGATGATTGATATACTTGAGTAGTTCGGTACTAAGTTTGTATATGAAGAAACAGGTGATTATGGATAACTAAGGAGCATTTGAGCAAAGTGATGTGAGAATTGACCAGAACAGAGGAAGAGATTTAAAGTTCAAATTGTAAGTAAAGAATTCCTAAGAATCATGTATGGTAATTGTAATATTGTTTAAGAAGTAGATTGTATAGTGGATTGGTGCTGGAGATAAAGGTTGATAGGATATAGTTATGGTTGAAGTGTAAGGGGGTTCAGGGCAAAACTATTAATAAGTTTTTCCAGGTTGTTAAGAATATAGTAAATACTATTTCTTTTTGTTAACCATATGAATTTAAGTTCATTGATATTGTGAGTTTTGAAGCATGGCTGTGCGTTACAATTGCACACCTGTAGATGTTTAGCATTGTTGGCTGTATAGTAAGGACCTGTAATAGTTTGGTATGTGATGGCATTACATTTAACCTTGATGAAATTTAGTGTATTAAGATTTGTTAAGTATGCCCAAAACTGTAGTCTGTAATTGGGTACTGGCAGTGTGTCTCTGATTATTGTGGAACTTGATTGTAGGATGTTCATAAACCATTGAGGAGCAGGGTTGATTGAAATGTAACCTTTGTGTGTGTGGAGTTCTTGCTGTGAGAGTTTGTTACCTGTTCCAAAGACGAATAGGTTTTGTACTGTTTTAAGATTAATATAGTAGAGTATAAGAGCCGCTTTTTTATTAACTTTGGTAAAGAAGCCAATTGACTATACATATGATATAAATTATTTTGCTGTTGACTCAATTCCCAAAATCCTTAAAAATAATTACGTCATGTAGGCTCTTTGAGCCATTGCTCTGCAATAATAATATTAAGCCTGATTTATTATCTATACTAGTGATTTTTGCATCCCATAAAACATATTAATATGAAAAAAAATCAAAGTAAAAAATGTTACTGACTCTTAGGATAACAAAATAAAGTCTATGCCCCTATTTCTAAAAGTCATTTTCAGAATCTAACCTGTAATTGACTCTTTTTAGAACTTATTCAATTAACCAGAATATAATATTCTTCATATTGTTTATTAATTATGAAATTGCACATCATAGGATCATTTTTATATCATTCAATCCATTTAGAATACCATTGATTAAATTGTTCCTGAGTCTGAGGATTTTTTATTTTACGTTTTGTTAAATCTAAAAATTTCTCATCAAAAGTATTATCATTTCCAAGCTTGAGTGACTAATGATTCAGGTCTATTCTTGTAATTTCTTCAGGCTTTTTATATAATTCTTGCTTTTCTGAAACCAATCTTTGGTTTGTTGCATTCATTATCCCAATGACCGATTATCAAATCACTAGGTACAAGATAATCAACATATCTTTGTTTAGTAAAATGAAATGTTTTTTTGGGCTGTACATCATTGATTTTTATGAGTTTCCAGCAACCAAAACAAATAGTCACATGATTTTTATGGATTCTTGGTCTATAATAATTGAAATTGACAAATTTACTTTTACCAAATGATGTGAATAAACATAGCCAGTGATATACACTAAATTTTCTGGCATTTAATAAATTCTGTAAAGATACTTTGACCTATATTGCCCATTGAACCAGTGTTTCATTCTACTTTATAATAGATAATATATCAAATAATTTCTCATTATCGAAAATTTGATTGAGTTTATTAGCATAAGTTCCACCATAATATTATATATATGATATAGTATACTTCATATCAAAACCAGGACAATTAATATATCATCAGAAAATTTTTGAGCAGAGGAACTCCGTATATCTCCGCATATCTCTGCCATTGTTAGAAACCTCTGGAGAATCAAAAATATATATATATTTTTTGAAAATCTCCAAAAAAATTTATTTCCTCTGGAGATTTTTGAAGGTTTTCACAAATGTTTGTAATATTTTAATAACTTTCGAAAACCTTCGATAATCTCCGGAGGAAATAAATTTTCAGAGATTTTCGAAATATATATATATTTTTTTGATTCTCTGGAGATCTTTAACGATGACAGAGATATGTAGAGTTCCTCTACTCAAAAAATTTCCTGATGATGGTTTAGGAAATGTTTTATCTTTTTTATCAATAATAGTAGCAATATCAAAACCAGACATATTTATCGATTAGGATATTTAGACCTTCCTATTTGATTTAGCCTTGCTAGTTTCACTAATAATTATATACTCTAGAATAGTATGATTCAATTTTGGTGCAGATGCTTGAAGAGCGCCCCATAGGGCCTGATGGTTCGATTTCATATATTTAATCGTATTTACTTTTGCATGTATATCTCAAGATTTGTTATGTTGTATTGATACCGACGCTATATATGATCAAGAATTTTCTTGGCAAAAACCGCTTTCTCTATAGAGAACGACGATCAGATTCAAATAAAATTTCGTTATGATTTGATTTTCCAGTAATAGGTAGGTAGGAATGTAGACCCAAAGGGTCATTGTTTTGCAATACGACACTCACTATTTGAGATCGCCGGTCCGAGATAGACAAATCCGAGATATGCAAATCCGAGACATACGTATTCAATTAATTATACTACTTTTACTTGAAAAAGTAAATAAATGTCCATAGATTTATACCATTAAAACATGGTTGAAACAATGTTAAAGTGTGGTTGGAAAACAATAAATTATACAATATATCTTAATATTGTAACAGGGAGAAATGGGACGCGACGTTAGTCACATGACCGATCGACGTGACAATGGTAAGTCGGCTGTGATAATTAGGTAATAAAGGAAGGACGGGAAGGATTGTGAAAAGAATTATGTAATTTAGCTTTAGCCATGTCGCTGTATCATTATGTCTAAGCCGCCATAGACAAATGTAAAGTATAAATAACATGTAAAGTATAGAGGAGTAGAAAGGAGTAGACAAAGAAGAAAGTGAGAAAATTAATAAAGACTCGGTCAAATGCAAACACGCCTAAAATCACCCTTTCATTTATTTACCCAGTAACGGTTACGCGAATCTCTGCTAGAGTTAGCGACTGACTCGCCGTTACACCGTTACAATATAATCACGGATATATGAATAAAGTATGGTTAAAATACTGCCGAAGTACTGTTAAAATACTTACGATACACTTATAAAAGCAACAAATCCTACCTTCTCACAGTCTATTTATGCCACGTAGGGCGCCTTTCGGCTTGTCAGAATAAATATTATAAAAATGGTTGAATGGACCGATTCTCAAATACGTATCCTTATCGATGAGCGTAGAAATACAGTAGAAATGAAGAATATCATAATTTTGGAAGGAATCGAATCGGATTTTGGGATAGCATCGCAACCAGAATTAATAGAGAACATAATACGAGCTTTAATGGACACCAATGTAAAGAAAAGTTTTTTTGCTTACATCTTAACTATTATGACTAATAATTTACGTCAATTAGTTGATGTGCGATTATATGGCAGGGAATCGAAGAGCACGAAGAAGTCGAACGGGTACGCAAGATTTTGATAAGTTTTGTACGCATTTTTGGAAGAGGCCTAAAGATGAATTTAATAGAATCCATACTATTAATACCACAAACCGTAGGCGAAATAGAGATTTGGGAAATATAACACCAGCACTATCTATCGAGGAGGTTGAACATGAATTAGGTCAAACATTGCCAGGGAATTGAAGAAGCCGAAGAAATTCGGTTGATAATCGAAGAAGTCGTAGACGATCAGCATCCCCATCCCGTAATACAATAAACACTAATACAAACAATCCTGATGCGATGAATCCTGAAACATCAACTCTTCAACCACCGCCTTATGAGGCCATAGATGAAGCGCAAAATATTAGCCTGAGGCTAGCTCACGCCAATTTTCCAGAAATGAATCAGAGCCATGTCGTTTCTAGCCACAAAGTAGCTAACTCCGGCAATAATTTAACCCCTAATTTGCTAAATATGTTCTTATCTCAAAATGAAAGTGATGTTAGTATGCACGATGTAGGTAGTCAACCACTCTTTCATACGGAATCGATAAATTCAGAGGAAAATACTTCTTATCACCACACACAAAATTAATATCAGAAAAAAAAAGAACGACCATTTAGGCCTATTGCTTTATTAATACAATATAAAATACATGTAAATCTGTTATTTTTTGGTAATTTTTTCTTGCACGCATCGCTTCTTAGATCCGGGCTCATCACAAGCAGAAATCCTATCTTTCAATCCATTATCTCTGAGATTTTGTGATCGACAAAAAAAATATCTAATTACTACAAATAACCAATTGAGACATGTATCTGAAAATTAGGTTTCACAAATAACATGTGCTGGAATTATTATTAGTATGCGCGGATTGAATAACGATATTCAGATTTTGTATAAGTCTCACCGGTATTTAAATCATAATAATAACCTTCATCATCATCGTCAGAAAATCCACAGAACCCATCATCATCTTTAGACGCATTAGCATCCTCGCTCCGTGAATCATCTTCGTTGTTATCGAAGGAATCTTCAAAATTGTATTCATAGTTGGAATCTTTAGATGCGATAGCATCCCTACTCCGCGAGTCATCAGGTGCACTTACCTGTATCTTGACTTCTGATGGATCAGAATCTCGATCAATCTCTTCACTTATCGAATTAGAGGAAGTGGTTATAATATTTACCTTGGTTTCTGATAAAACTTGATCGTTCCCCCGGGGAACGGTTTTCGATTTCACTTGATCTATAATATTCTGAATTTGTACATTAGTCAATTTTGAAATCTCATTCACACTATATGTAATTTTATCTATTCCGACACCATTTTCTCCGAATAACATAAGAAGTTTTCTAGCTCTAAGAGTTTTTTTACGCAAGTTATCTTGAGTGATATTAGGAAGAAACGGTTTCATTTCTTTATAAATCATCATTCTTGCTGTTTTGTCTTTGATCTTACCATCAGCTGTAATAACATGAACCCTGTTTTCAAATTCAAGGAAATAATAATACCAGTTTAAGATTTCCTGTTGTCGAGATTTGATTGCCGTTTTAAATAAATAAGATAGATGTTGAGTTGGACCTTTATTTTCTGTAGAGTTGGTATTACCTATAGCAGAATCAACAGTGGAATCAATAAGGCATTGCTTATCAGTAGATAAATATAATTCTTCTATCAAACCCTGCTCTACGATTTCATTTTTATCACACTCGACATCTTGCTCTAATTTAGATATTTCTGAACTAAGTCTTTGTATCACATGATAAATTTACATCTCGATCGTTCCCCAAGGGAACGGTTTTGATATTACATAAATTTCCATCATGATCGTTTTTTGAGAGAATGGTTTCTGTACTACAATATGATAGGTCTTGGATAGCTGAGGATGTTTTATAATGAGTCTTTGACTCTTCTTGAAGCTTTTTTTCTCAATTTCTTTCTTTTATTTCATTACTTACCTTTTCTTTATGCACCTCATCCAGGAATTTATCAATCACCTTATCTTCCAATGATTTACAAGTCTTCGACTTCTGACATATGCCAGAATTTGAAACGATATCGGATATATCAGATATGTTTTCTGACATTTGTTTGGATATATCATCTTGTGGTAAAGAGGTTGCAGAGGGTAATGCAGAGCATTGAATCTCTGATTCTTCAAGTTCCGTTAAAGATTCAGATTTCGCTGGGCTATGTTTATTTCATCAGGAATAATCATTTCTTCAGGCACGTTAGTGCCCTCACTCCGTGAGTCGATAGGTTGCGGAATATCTTTTGTAGAAGATGCTTTTGGTACATTAATAATGACCTGAGTCTGCTTCCGTTCCAATTTCGTGACTCTATCTTTAAGCTTAGTATTCTCGGCAGTGAGCTTGGCAGTATCTGTTTTATTTTTTTTCTCTAACTCTTCAAACCTGATTTTAAGCTTAATGCTCTCTTCTATAACCTGTCTTAACTTCACATTTTCAGCCTCGACCTCAGCATATTTCTTTCTAAGTTCGGGAATTTCAGCATTCTTCTTTCTAAGATTAGCAATCTCGACTAAGAGCTTCGAATTTAATTCTTTCAATGAATCGATTTTGGATTGTATAGCTGCCATTTTTATATATGACGTAGATATGTTCAAAAGTCCGTTTAATATAGAAAAATATACATGGATATATGATATGTAAGAAACTTTATACTAAGAGAATTCTTGATTACATCGATATTTATACAACATAATAAAATCCCGAAATACACATGCAAAAGCAAACGCGATTATGTATATGAAATCGAGCGTAATGTAGCCTGTAATGGGACGTGATCGCAGTGTGATCCATATATTTACATTGGGAAATCTGAGTGCATTATTTTTTGTAACACTAATTACATTTATACAGCAATGCTATAAACGAATTTAATCACATTAATATCCTCTTTGGAAATATATGATCGTACAAAATAAGCTCATCCAATTTTAAAAAAATCAATCCGTGGAATCATTCCCTCCCCTACCACGACCTCTCCCCCTTCCCCTATTCCTTTATCCTTCTTTTGATATTTTTGGTAAAAATTCTGCAAATGTTACAGCTTTTGACCGTTCTGGTGTAACTCCAGTTGGATATTTGGTTTTAGGTTTCGCGATACGTTGCTGTCCTTCCTTTGCAAACTTCTTAAACATCCTAACCTCCTTAAGAACATTATATCGTAAACATAAGAGTGTTCGAATAAGTCGAGGTACATGTTCTAAGTTACCAGTAGAAGTTGAGATAACGAGAGCTGGAATCGTAAATGGTGAGAACAAGTACAATCCAGGTCCAATAAATATCATTTGACCAATTTCAATATTATCACCTGAGAATAAGTAATCTATATTATATACTAAAACATAGAAATGTTTGCGAGCATTTGAAAACTTACCAAATCCTTGAGCCAAGAAAACCTTCAATGTACTACATACTTCCCACGTTGGCAGTCCCGTTCTTGTCATAAACTTATTGATGGCAAAACACCCTCATTCATCAACTTCTGCCTATCTTCATTAATTTTGTCTGGGTCCGGATTATTGGACCTTCAGATACCTCGAGCAAAAACAGTGGAATTTGCATGGGTCGCTCGAAAAACTTTAATACACCATCAGCTTTAAAACCATTTTCTTGAACATCTATTTTTGTAGAAATACTTCGCTCACATGAAAAATAATGTAATGAGTCGATAAAACAAAATGTAACAAAAAACAGATATGCTAATACGTGAGCTGTCCATGTACGTTCAGGGGTATTTTTCATAGCACCATTCATCTTTATGATAGTATCAAGGTGACTAGATACGCTCTTAACAATAAACATATCAGACATTTTAGATTGATCATAATATTGTGCTGACATGGGAAAAGTATTGGATAGGTAGTGATATTTTTCGGGTAAGCCATCTAATTGGTGCACGATTTCCTTCATTTTAGCAATTGATTTGTTAAACTTTTCGTTATCTCCTTCCATATTTTTTGTCTCTTCATTGTTTTCATCTACAAGATCACTGCCAGCTACTTCGTCCACAACTTCGTCATCACAAATGTCTTCCAAATTCTCTTCCTCCATAATCTGATCAAACAGCTCTATATATTTACGTGCCTTTTCATTTATGTGCATATCTTCATCATCCAACATTAACCTTTTAAACAACGCTTTCAACTCATCCTCATCTAAAAGGTCATGAACCTGATATAATGTATCTTTATCCCCTAAATCGATAACATGATAGTTCGTAGCATCTTGATTGTTCCAGATAGATTTAAGTTTACTATAATATGACGGAAATTCAACTTTGCCGAAAGTGTTGGAGGCATCAATCACTGAATTCGCTAAATCTTCATCTGTAACATCTTTTTCAGCCTCTTGCTGTGTGTTGCGCGCACGTTTTTTCGGCAGAAAAGGTGTGGTAGATCGTTGAGCTTTCTCTTTCAGATCCGACGCAACATTTTCATCAAAAGCTTCCAACATTATCTTTGAATCTCTTATTGTGAATCGGCTCTCATTCGGGGACATTCTATTGGAGGTTCTGATCTATGCATTCAAAGAGTCAGCAGATGTTTTTGCCAATTAAATTTTAAGTTATATACTGACCTCATTTGGTGAGGTTGAGAATCCTTCCTCATTTTGTTCACATCTCGAGAACTCAGAATGTAATCGCTTGCTTGCATTCTTGAGCTACGAGGAAAAGAGATATAGATATGTAAGTAAAACAAAATAAAATGTGTAATTTATGTTAACATCATGACATCAGCAAACCTCAGCTTCTTCTACTGTCTCCTCGGCCATGTTCTCCATCATATCTTGTGTCTTACTTCTTATATTGACATGACATCGTAGCTATATGTATATCAGTTAGAAAAAGCTAGGGAGTTATTCAACGAAAAGTATATTTACTGTTCGCAAAGTTCCTTCCTGCTCTAGACACGTATGTTCGATTTCGTTCCAGAAAATGTTGACTTCCTCATTATGCTGTCGATGATTCTAACCAAAAAGAGACGAAATACATTAATATAAAAATTTGTAATGCCTAAGATGCTGTATGGTACTAATGAAAGAATATTTAGTTCAGACCACAACATTCACGTAGAATATTAGAGGAACGGCGCGTAGAACGTCCTCATAGTTGTGAGAGCCATAAGTGGCTTCTGAGGTTCCCACACACCACAACATTCACGTAGAATATTAGAGGAACGGCGCGTAGAACGTCCTCATAGTCGTGGAAGTCGCAAGCAACTTGGCAAAAACCTCATACTGCTTCATAACAAAGAGGAATAAATCAAACCTTAAATGCTTCTGCCAACTGTTTGGCCCTTGGTATTTTTTCTTGGTGGGATTCAAGATATTTCTTGAGTAAAAACGACTCCTTCCTGAAAGAAAAGGTGAAGTTGCTTTCATTACGACGGTGTTTGTAGTAACCGAAGGCGTATCAAAATAGGTTGTTGTCATGGGAGGAAAATTAATATTAAAAAAAAAAGCGCGTAAGGGGTATATATGACGATCACCCGATTTGCTGCAAAAATGCACCAATCACGATTAAATCACGACCGCATATCCCTGTAATAA
>CAJVPV010003900.1:0-10653 GCA_910591835.1 Acaulospora morrowiae | reverse complement strand
AATTTGATTTAATAAGGTAATTTACAATATAACAGTTTTTGAGCAAATTTTGATTTAATAGGATTTTAATTAGTACTTCAGTTTAATGGAGTTCAGATTAATAGGATTGACTATATAGTTGGAATATAAACTATACATGTGATGGAATTGAATTCAACTATTTTTCAAAAACCATATTATAGTAGAATTACTAAGTAACATATAGTAAATAATTGAAATTCATATTTAATTCAGAATTGTATTATCGATCAAATTTTTTTTTATGGCAATACGACCACATGTATGGTATAAACTATTAATTAGAAATAAGTTATTGATCTTAATATGAGAATATAGATAAGTTCACTAATGTTAATAAAAAGTTTGTATTAATTGCTATATAAATATATTAAGTACAATTGATTTACATGTTTACTTTTTGTATATAATTAATTAAAGTAGAAGTATTTATTGACTTGCTTATTATATGTATCAAGAATATAATGTTTTTTTATTATTACTAATTACATTATAACATTAAATCTGAATTTGATAATATAAATATTATTATTATTGATATATAATATGCTCAAAATTTTGGTTTTAAATTAAATAATAGAAGTGTATTATTCAGAATTAATAAAATTGTATTAATTAAATTGCTAAGCTATTTCAATATTGAATTTTTTGATAATAAATTTTCTATAAATATGAATTCTTTTTATATTAGTTTTGATAAACTATTAAATATTATTATATTGTAAAAGGTTTTGATTTTAATAGATAAAGAATTATAACTATTTTTGTTTATTTTGTTAATATAACCTATTGATAACTTATAATTTTCTAGATTAAAAGAACATAAAGATATATTTGTTATAAAAGTTAACTATAAATTTTTGAAGAATTGAAAGTAATAGATTGAATATAACCAGATAGTATAAAAGATTTAAATTGATCAGATTTTATAAATTATAATTTGGTAAATTATTTAATTAATAATTTAGTAAGTTGATAAGTTATTAATTAATGATCTGTCAATAAAAGAGAAGTAATGATTGGCAATTACTAATAAAAAATTGAAATAATAAATACTATATACATTCAAAACCTTTTTTCTAAGCAATTACATGTCTGTTTTTAATAAAAAACACAATACACAGCTTTTAATTATTGGAGATATAGTAAAACAGTTTCATTATGATTATTTTGTTTCAAATTAGTGGTTTTTTGTTTCAAAAAACCAGAAATCTATTTGGTTACCTTTTCGTATAAATTGTTGAATATGTGTAAAATTAAATAAAGAACAGTTTGTAGTATATATAATTGCTAATAATAATTTTTCTGGATTTGTTTCAGAAATAGAATCAAATTGTAAAATTTATTCTAGCATATTTACTACAATTAATACTACATATTAAAAATTATTTAAAACTCATACATACTATTCAGGTTTAAATCTTCTTGATATATAAGATGATAAAATAGTTGTTTAATTATTATCAAGTGTTTTATTTTGTCTATTTCAAATCAAACTTAACAATATTAAAATTTTTATTGCATATATAGATATATTAAACAATCAAATACTTAACTTTATTGGATATAAATATATAGCTAGTTTCAATCACAAAGTTCATAATAATCAATATTTAATTGTTTAAACAATTAATGAAGATAATATTACCATTTATGTATATTGAAATTAGGGCTCCTAACGGTACCACTTCGATACTATTTCGATATCAGTTTGATACTCAATTTACTATAAATTTATATAAGTGGGTCACAACCCATATATTAAATTTACTATAGATCGGTACTATTTCGATACTACTTCAGTATCAGTTCGGTACTTTTCGGAGCTCTAATTGAAATGGACTTCAAAGAAAAAAACATACTGATATATTTCTACAAGAAGTATAAAAAAAATAATGATTTGTCAAGATAAAGATTCTTTGATCTAAATAATCCAATAATTATAGAAGTGATAAAGATACAATCTGAAACTTCACTCTATAATTTTTAACAATAGTCAGATATTAATATAATAATATCAATTTACAAAAAAAATCTCAAATAAAAAATTACAACCTCCAATCTCCAATGGCATCAATTTTTTATTAATTGATTAAATCAAAAGAATACTATTATTGAATTTCAAATAACATTAGCATATATTTATCCATCAAATTATATATTTGTGAATATGAATTTTGGGTCTGGAGAAAAATGATGAAAGATATAGGATGTGTAAATATAATGCCATTTACAAAAAAAGAATCTCAAGTATTTTAAATTAATTATATATACTATATAATTATAATCGAAATCTAATTATAATTTTATTTTTAGTTAGAGTTTTGAACATGTTTTATTGATTATTCAATAGATAAAGAAAATATATCAATACTATACCATAGTGGTTTATTGAATCTCAATTTTTTTAATAAGAAAATAATTATACCACCATTAGAAACAAATACTAAAATACAATTTTGAATGAGTTTTTTTAAATTAATTGAAAAAAACAAATATGAATTAGATGGAAAACAAAGAATATTATCTATAATTATAGAAAAATTTGGATCCAAAGAATTACACAAAAAATTATAAATAATTAAAATTAAAATTAAATAATAATCAAATACTTACTTTTTTATATTTAAATTTCGAATAATCTTATTATGGTTGCCAAAGAATATACTAAAATAAATGGTTCCAGTTGTCTTACATCAAAACTTATTATTATTCACTCATATACTATATATCTAAAGTTCAAGATCAACAATTTGAAATATTTTTTTTAACAAAGCAAATGTTTCTATAAGCTCCTATACAATTGATTTGAAAACAAATTTACCTATACTTTATCTTAAAAATAACAAAAAAACACTTTGGAAAAAATTTGAAGCTACTTATCCAAATGGAATCAAATAAACTTCTTTTATAGCACAATTAGCAAGTAGAAGATATACAGTATATATTGACAAGATTTAGGTAAATTATATAATATTTGTAATGATTATGGCTATGAAATATTTGATTCTTTGATTCAATTGGTCAAAACAAATATAATTCAAAAAGAAAATCAAGTAAATATTAGCATTTGTTATTAAAAATATAAAAAAAAAACTAAAAATTAATAAATTTTTTAGCAAATCTTGATTTGTGACATTGAATTTCTTTGGTATTACATGAGACAAGAATTTGAAGAAGAACTATTGGTTAATAATAATAGGACAACAAATCATATTAAATATATAAATTATTGTCTTCTTTATGCATTTGATATATGCACACAAGCCTATTCAGAGTGATGTGAAAAGTGTAACCAATTATTTAATCTTCTTGATTATTTAAAAAAGATTTTGTCTTTCAAATATCATTTGTTACTCCAAGAATATGGAGAAAAACTCACTTATTTTCTAACACACCAGACATAAAAAGTCTATCTCAATAATTAATTCAAAGTTCAGTTATTGCTAACTATAAAATGAAAATTTTATCCAAGTTAATACATAAACAAAAACAAGAATTTTTTGGCAAAAGAGGATAGTCACTACATATTATTCTTGTATTTACAAAAAAGATAAAGCTGTTAAGGTTCAAGTATTTAATCATTGGTCATTAGACACTAAACAAGATACTTGATTTACAACCTTCTTATTTGATGCAATGTTTAAAACTCTTGAAATTAAACCAAAATGAATAAAGATATTTTCAGATAATGGTGAACATTATCACAATTCAAAAGTACTGGCTATAGTTCGAAATTGGCATTAATGGTATAATATTAACATGCATAGATGATTTTTTTTTAAAGCCAGGGAAGTAAATTACTTGTTAACTTGTATTATACTATGATAAGTTTATTTTTTGGATTACTTTATTTAGTTATAGTTATTAATTTTCATTTCAACAGATTTTATATGCAATAAAAAGATACATAAGAATAGAATATACTTTAAACTCAGAAGAATTAATTGTAACAACTATTCAAAGTCTTGCAGAAACTTCTGTTGCAAATATGAAATCCTGAAAAGATCATGTAACAATTAAAACAATAGATAAAATATTATATTTGTATTACTGGGAATAGCACATTTTCAATGATTATGCTAATTTTATTCAAGGCAAAGAATTGGCACATATTGGGGAATGGATCTGTTTTTCACCTTTTGATATAGAAAAATTGATGGAAGAGCTGATTCATAAGTCAACACCCAAAGTTTTATCTTATATAATCTCTCAAAGTTCGTGGAAAATTCCTATTCTTCAAAAAAATAGTAAGCATAAGATTGAATAAAGAATTGGTATTTAAAATAATGTCTAATTATCTTACATAGATATATATACCAAATTAAAATTAACTGAAGAGAAGAATAAAAATAAGTGAAAAGTTGTGAATTAGAGATTTTCCATTGTATTGACAATAAATTAAAATTGAGCAAACAAAAGTGAATTAAGTGATTCTGTATTTAAATTAGATTTTTCTTTTGTAAATGGTTGGACTTTAAAAAGTAGACAAAAGTTAGGAAATCATGATTTTGAAAAAAGAATAAATGAAATGATAAAAGATTATCTAAAAACATTTTTTATAGTGGGTGACACAAATAAAACTAAGCATATGTTAGCTGAAAAGATAATAAAAGTATTAAATGAATTAGTCAAAGAAGATGAATTTGAGACTGACAAAGTTTCTAAAGTCAAGATCATTGATTCATGTTATTAGATATTCATATACAATACATATACTTGCTGCTGAAGAAAGACAGAAAGTTCTATCCAAACTGATGAGTCAAGTCAGACCACAGGTGCAGAGGAGGATACAATTATTGGAAATGTGGATGAGCAAGACACAATATACAATATTTCTAACAGTTAAAGACAGAACAAACAAAGAAAAAAGTCTTAATTTTGATTGAAAATAACAAAAATATATATAGTATTGATTATGTAATAAAAATAAATTATCAATCTTAAAATTGCATAATAAAAACTCATGATTTCATATACTTTTTTTTTTTTTAAGGTGAAAGGTACTAGACATACTGGTTTTTATTGAGAATTTATATTCAATATTGCAATTACATCAAAGGTCTATTTAAGTTAACCCATCCCTTACACCTATTTAATTCAGCTATACCAACTTACTACTATGGAAGTGGGGCTCGCATGCTGAGTGAAACAAATTCAGGGGGTAAAAAGTCCTGCTCCAGTTTAAATCCAACCTTTCTACTAAATCCTGATTCAGCAATCTTATGGCTACTCGCTGTCAAAGATTCTGTACCTTGCAAGATTGATTTTAGAACACTTGGATAATTCAAATACTTTTCATCTAGTTCCTTAGAAAAGGTACTTGTACTTCTTGTTACTATCTGCAGCTTCAGATTTCCTTTAGGGATCCTTTTCTTTTAAACAAGCACCGGATTGAAATAGCTCTAGACTAGAGTGTTTTTTATATAATGGAGTCTGCCATGCCAGGGGAGGTGAGTTTTTGGGCTTTTTATCAGAGTTAGACCAGAAGTCTTTCCTTGTGCAACCTTTCCTGCTTTGACCTGTTTTCAGCCTATGATCGTCAGAAAGACCAGAGGTCCTATCTTCATGCAGCCTAACTGATTTTGGTCAGATCCGGATGTCTGGGTACAACATTTGTGGCAATCCGGTAAACCCACCATTAATTGTATTTAATCAGTTTATTTTTATTTAATTTCTTTTATACTTTTTTATTATATATATTAGATATATTAAATATATTTAGTATATATTTATTATTATTTTTTTTATATTTATATTTGTTTTTAATATAATTATTTTATTTTTATATATTAAAAATCTCAAAAATCAAAAAAATTTTTTATATTTTTTTATATAATATAAAAATAATTAAATTAAAAAATATTAAAGTTTCTAATAATATTATTTCGATATTATTTTAATATCAATTTATTATTTAAATTTATTATAAATTTATATAAGTAAATTATAACTTATATATTAAATTAAAAAAACTCTTTTTATTCTTCTCAATTTTTTAAAAAACTTCCTTTTTAAAAAATTTTAACAAGATATATTGAGAAGACTTATCAATTTATATTTTTCTCTAAAGAAACTTTTTTATTTCATTTATTATTATTGAGAATAAAAACTCTTTTTTAAAGCAGACTTATTAATTAATCTTGTTTAAGATTAATATTTTTTTTCTTCAATATAGAAAATTATTTCTGCCAATATTAATATAATATTTCTTTTATATTTTAAGTCTTGTTATAATAAGTTAATTTTAAAAGTTTGATTAAAAAGATTCAAGCTATAAAAGGATAGGATTCTTGATTGAATTCTTCAAGACTTGAAGTACCTTATTAATAAAAAATATATAGAAAAAAATTTTTGATTTAATATTTTTTTTGCTCATATATATAGATATAAAATTTTTCATCAAAAATCAAAATCAGTTTATCTTTATTAAACAATTGACATTATTTCTTATTTAATAATATTTTATCAAAATTATATCATCTGATATTATAATAATAACATTAACAATAACAATAATAATAACTTATTATATATTAATATTGTAAAAGGGAAATTGCATGGTTATATGAGTGTATATAATGACGATCCCAAAAATGACAAATCTGAGAGAAATGAGATATCTGTAATTTATTTCTTTTCTTTGATTTCTTTATTTTATTTCAGATAGTTAAGATAGTTAAGAAATTAGATATATTAGTGATAGTTTAAATAGTTGATATATTTGATATATTTGATATAATTTTTTGAGACTAGCATGTATATAAGCAAGGAAAAAAGTCTAAATTGTTAAACAAATAAAATTAATATCTAATTGATTAACAACTATTTGTTCAAAAACAACTATGCAAATGTTTGACATTTGAAGGTGAAACTGTGACTATAAAGAAATTTGGAAGAGTTTCAAGTAGTTGATAGTGTAAATGCTTATTGCTATAACAGAAACTTTGGTATAGTTTGAATAGACGAATATATATGCTAATGAATGGAATTGAAGTTTATTTTTGTAGAAAGAGAAGAATACTCAGACCAAATTATTATGCCTTAGCCTTAAAAAACTAAGTATTAAAGAGGACTTCAACAGACCCTCACAATATTAAGTAAACAATTTAAAAAAAATTAACAATGTAAATATTAATATGTAATACTATTATAACTTTTAATTAGTCTATTAAATATATAGGAGTTATATTCTGCTTGAAAATTTTGTCTTTAAATTTGATAGCTTAAGTTAACTAAATTCTTTAAAATATTTACTAGGAAATATTTCAATTATATCTTACTTGATTTTAGAGTCTTTTAGATTTGATAGTTTGTATCAATCAAAGATTACAGTTTTGAAACAATTATTAAGAAGTATATATCTATATTTAATTTTTTCTGAACCTATAGTTGCATAAGTTGAAGTTGTAATATAAAAAGTTATTTATTAAATATTAATATTATAAGAGTTTAAATATATTAAAACAGTTTAAACAATGAGCTATAATTTAATAAAAGAAAACTATAAAAAAAAATACAAGTGTTTATTAAAAAAATAATTATTATTTTATTAACTCAAAAATAAAGTATAAGTCTGAGTTTTATAAAGGTAGAAAGGCTTATTTTTTATAACTATTCTTTATTATATAAATAAATATAAAATATATAAATAAAAAATATATATTATTAATACATAAGTTCTTATTGATTTTTTTAGAAACTTATATATCATAAATATAAAATAAAAAAATAAAAAAATAAATATTATATATACTTTATAACAATATCCTATTTCTTAAATAAGTATAAATATAATTAAATACAATTAGTAATAATAAATGATTAATAATATTCTAACTGTAGTGATGAATTGCAGGCAATGAACTCGAGTTTCCTTAGGAACGGAAAACAAGGGGGAGCAACTTTATTCATCTCCAAGATCATATCTAGAGATTAGCCACCTAAGATGGATATTTAAATATAAGTAATTAGTTTATGCATAAAAGTCAAATATGTATAATTATGTCTTCTTTAAAAAAGATTAAATAAACACAATAAATACTTGTTTGATTATAGAAAAAAAAAATAAAAAATAAATGATTAATAATATTCTGAAATATTCTATAAAGTTTTGAAAGGTTCTAACACATTTTTGAAATATTCTCAAGTATTCTAGAGTATTCTAATTATATATTGTTATAATATGAAAAGTGGTAACATAAATTTCACTAACACTAGTTGTCAAGAAATATTACACACTATAATTAAAATAAGCTATGTCGAAACAATAAATGGTATATATAAAAAATGTAAAAGGTTTTGATAGAGAAAGCATAATATAAGTAAAGAAAAATTGGACAAAGTTATGTGATCTGTCTTTACTTGATAAAATTAACTAATTATGTAATATAATAACAAAAATAATAATGTGTTGTATAATAGCTTCACTGCAATTTAATATTTTACTTTTTTTTTTACTTTACTTTTTTTGTTTATTTTATTTTTCATTGTCAAATCATATGTAATTACTGGATTTATTATATAAAAGAATCATATTGTAAAGAAAAAAAAGAGATAACATTGGAGAACAATTAATAAATCAATTTTTCAGCTATAATCAAATCTGCCTTACTTATAATAAAAATATTTACTATCATTATATGAATCTTAGCTTTTGTTAATGATAAACTTGCTAATAGCAATAATATTGTATAATGCAACAAAATAGATAAATTGTTACAAATATATAATTTATTTTCTTTTTCTTTCTTTTTATTACTATAACTAGTATAGTCTATTGTTTTTTGTTTTTTTTTATATAGGTAAACACCATTTATTTATTTATTTGTATATATTAAAATATATATTATGAAAAGAAACAATATCTCTCATGTACAACTTATAGTAAGTTAAATTCTAACTTGCTTATAGTAATCACTTAACTTCTACTAGAAAAGATATTTTAAATTACTATATTAATTAAGTGATGCCAAGCAGCTATAGATACCTACTCAAAGTTTTGTAAAATAATATTATAATAGTTAGAAATGAAATTATATATATATTTTGAATAATTAAAATTGTTTTGGATAAATGTTTCTGTAACCAAAGTTGGAATATCAATTATAGTACTGTCAGAAGCTAAGGTTGAAATATTGTTATTGAAGAGTAGACTATTTTTTTATGTTTTTCTTTTGTTGGTATTATTATTACTATTATTATTATTGAAAAAGGTATTTGCATTATTGACATTTATATTGTTGTTGTTAATGATATTATTATTGTTATTGCTTTTTCTTTTTTTGAGATTTTTGTTACATTTGATACCAGTAGTAGATGTGATATTTGCTATATTACATTGGAGTTTCCAAATATGATTATAGAAGGATATAAGAGCTTCAGTGAATGCTTGAATCCACTTATATATATCAAATATAAAGAAGATACCAATTGTAATTCCATATGCAAGTCCTATTACCTGGTATGTATTCAATAGTGGATTGTTGCTATTATCTGAATGGAGAATAAGATAGAGTCTATTATTTGTTTGATTTCTTTTTTTGCTGAAGAGCAACTAAAAACATGGAAAATATTTTCAGTCCAGTGACTGTATCTTGGACAATATGGATTCTTGTAAAGTTCAAGATATACAGTAACTGATGAAGAAATTCCTATATTGAAAGTATATCTGAGAACAGTTTAACTCTAAATATAATGAGATTGCTATAAGTATTGTTATGAAGTCCCTTTAAGAATTTGTTGAAGAAGTTGATTATTTGAAGTTCAAAAGCATTATGGGATTGATCAAATGTTTTAATTATGGATGAACTTTTGCAAATAATATAAGATCTGATGATATTAAAGATTTTTTGTATTATCTTAAGCAACTATCCAGATCTGCTTTGTTAATGGTAGGGTTTTCTGTGAAATAGAAAATTGGATATTTTACAAGATTGAGTTGATATATCTTGGCTTGGACTTAGGCTTGGTGAACCTGATAAATATATATTTTTGTGTTGTAATTTGTTCAATTTTTAAAATTAAGATAGTGAAGTTAACTTTTATACATTTTCTAGAAAAGATAAGAGATGTTTAGATAATTTTTTTATTGCTTCTAACTTCAATGGTGGAGTGAAAAGGACACTATTGGATAATGTCATAAATGACTCGCAAGATATTGTTATTTGAAAGTCCTGGATTGGACATTGTAACTTTGATTTTATTGACAATTGGGTCTTGTTTTGAGAGTTAAATATGATACAGATTGTATTGACCTATTGCCTATAGAAAAAAGAAAGATAATATAAGAGATGGGATGTTTATTGATTGGAAAGTGGTTTCATTTTCTATTGAAGAGTTTGCTAATTCCTTGATAATGTTACAGTGGTGATACTTGGTGTTTAATGAAACTTTATTGATTGTTCAGAGTAAGGAGGCATTGGAACTTAAGAAGATTATTGAGCAATAGTTGTTAAGAAGGAGGACCAAAGGACAGCCAGAACATTTGATAAGATTGTTATTAGAATCAATTGTATAATGCCTTTTCTTGAGGAGTATGTTTTTTTTTTTTTTATCACGAATGGGCATTAAATGCGAGACTTTATTTAAATAAAAATTTACTGTCATTACATTAACAATCTTTACAAAGTAAAT
>CAJVPV010003899.1:0-10653 GCA_910591835.1 Acaulospora morrowiae | reverse complement strand
GGTTCTCAACTTGTAATGGTTCTTTATGATTAAATAAATAAATGACACCAACCTGATTGCGGGATTAAAAAAAAAAATAAATTTTAAACAATTTTACAATTAATAAAGTAATGATGTTTGCTTACTTAAAATAATAATAATAATATATGATAACTATTTTAAAAATAAAATAAATCTAATATATAAATTGATTTTTTTTAATAGATAAATATTATTACTTTATTAATTGTATAATTGTTTATATGGAAAAAACAATAACATCTCTTATATAACTTGTTAAGCTAATAAATCTAATGCTAGCTTGCCTATATAAACCATCTAAACAGTAATAAAAATAAATATTAAAACATTATATATTTAAGATAGTACTGAGCAGCTATGAATACTTACTTAGGTTTATATGTAAAAAGATTATAAGAAATAAAAAATTAAACAAAAAAAAATACAAAACAAAAAAATAGATACAAAAAAACTAATTGTAAAGCTATAGATGCTTTGGATAAAATCACTAGACACACTATACTAGTAGTTCTATTTAACTAAAGTACAATAGTTACACTTCCAAAAATAACCAGACTATTGTCCAAAATATATAATAATATTGATAATATATAGTATTTTTTTGATAGTGTTATGAAAACAATAGAGATAGTAATATGATATTGTATCACAATGCATAATAATAACAACATTGATGAAAAATGATATAATAATTGGTAATAACATGTAATGGAATAAATACATTAACAAGACATATAAATAGAATAGTTTATATAGCTTTGAGGGGAAGGGTTCGAATTCTATAATTTTAGAGTTTTGTTTTCAGCATACTTGTTTATTTTTGCACACTTATGCTTTAATAAAAATAAATGCTATTTCTATTTGCACAATAAACAAAATACACTCTTTAAAGTATACACTAAGTCCATGTCACTACATTAAAATAAATGTCTTTAAGAAGAGAAGTGATGTTACCTTGTACACTGTAAGAAAGTAACACTTGTAATTCTAAGACATGCCTAAAAAGAGAGAAAGAGAGTAATGGTCAAAAAGAGATTAACAAGTGTATAAAAATTGATCAAATCATAATCTGCCTCTGAGTTAAAGCTCTACCTTATTTAGTGTTGAAATTCAAGTATTCGGATTATCATCACATGAAGAGTAAGTTATTTTAGCAACAGACTTGCTGGAAATAACAATAATAGATTATTAGTTATAGTAATAATATTGTTATTGTAATGGTATAATTAGTAATTGGTTTGTTTGTTAATAGTGTGATTTTGTTTTGATTATTGTCACCAAAACTAAAAAATAGATATAAAAAAACTAAATATAAAACTATAGATACTTTAGGTAAAATTACTAGGCACATCATGCTAATAGTTTCATTTAACTAAAGTACAATAATTAGTTCTAGAAATGGCTAAACTACTGTCTAAAGTATAAAATAGTATTGATGATATATTTTTTTAATAAATAATTAATTGTAGTAGTGGTATTATTGTTATAGTAATATTATTAGTAATCAGTTTATTTGTTGATAGTGTAATTTTATTTTGATTGTTATCAAAAAAGATTTTGTTTATATCAATCAAAGTATAATATTTTGGTTGTATAAATTTGTTTAAAAAATTGATAGTGTTTGATTGGTTAAGTTTGAAATGTTAATCAATTAACAAAAATAAACTGATTACAATTTTTGAGTTTTTGTAATGCAATATTGATATTGAAAAATAGATATTGAATATATTACTGGTATCTCAAGCCAATAGTATAAGCAATATTAATATAAAGATTGATTTTTGAAATAACGAAATTCTGTTTATTTAGTAAAAAATATGTATTAATAAGAAGTAAAAATAGGGATAATTTATAAAAAACTCTTTTCTACTTATTTCACTTCATCAAAAAAAATTTTTTTTTTTGGAAATTTTTACCTCTTTCCTTTTTTATTTTTTTGTACAAGATGAAATTCTAAGTAAGATAAGTCTAAGATATATTGGCACCACATAAGACTCTTTTAACCATTGGGATTTAATATTTAAAGAAAGTATTCTTGCTTAGAAAAACATAAGCAGACCAATAATCGTGTGCTTAGCAATAGTTTGGAATAAGGATTAGAAAGGCTCAGGACACCTACTTCTTTCTTGTAAGACTTTGTATATAGCTGGTAATCACAAGTATGAGAATATTTTTAACTCTTTTTATTACACTTTCATTATCCACTTTTCCAAATTCTCTAAACAGCTTTTTTTTTTCTTTCTTGAATTTTTACTCTCTAGAATCATAATTACTTATTCTTACCATGCCATTATATCCTATTGCTTTAAACATATTGGAAATAATTCTTCTCTATTAAAGATAGTGGACTTTTTTTAGCAAAAATTTATTCTTAAGTGCTTTAACTGATAGGCTCAAATTTCTTATTATTTTTAACCCAAAAACTGTGATTAGCTTCTTCTCTTCAAAAGATTGGCAAAGATAGTTGTACCATATTAAACACTAGGCCATTAATATAAATAGAATTATAACTATCAATTCCAACTGGCATGGTAGACTCTATAGAACAACACATTAGTAAGAGGCAGATCAACACTGATGCAATCATCAATATGAATATTAATATTTTAGTCACTCTTATAGCAGTTCACACTTTCAATATATAAGGAGTTGTATTCTGCTTGACAGTTTTGCCATTAAATTTAATAGCTTAAGCCAACTGAATCTTCTTGGAGTATTTATTAAGAAAAATTGAAGTCACATTTCACTTGAGCATATGATCCCTAGATTTGATAATTTGTATCAACCAAGACTATTTGAAACATTTACTAGGAAAGTGTATATACATTGTGAATACTCTCTATAACTTCAAGTTATGTAAACCAAAAACATGATGTAACAAGATGTAATGTCAAGTATTAATATATGTTCTTATTAAAGTTGAATTCCAATATAAATAAATTACATGAAACAGGTGGTTCAAACTGAAGGCAGAAGTTTTATCTTTTGATAATCCTATTTGGTGTATTGGCATATTTACATAGTGAAAGTTGATATAATCAAGTTAAAAAATTGTAATAGACTAGGATTAATTTATAGTATATGTAAAGAATTCTTAATATAATAGCTTTAAACTTTTGTTTAATAAAAGTCTTGCATTTAATGCATATTTGTGATTTTTTAAAAAAAAAAGAAGTAAAAATAGGAAAAACCTTAAGAAAAATTTATAAAGAAGCAACTGCTATAAGCCTTTTCTTATGTAATTCAAGAAGGGAACAAATGCTTCAAACTTGCTTTCTCTTAACCAAAGATTTCATTCTAATACATAAATATGCTTCTTTAATTTCTTAAAGTTTTTATAATAAAAATAAAAGAGATATATAAGGCTTTTAGATATTGAAAGATAAAAAAAATATCTGTTTCTTTAATTTTGAAAAAAATTACTATAAAAGAAAATTTTTAAGAAAAAAGTTATATATAAAAAAAAATTTTTTTTATATAATAATAATATATTTAATATATAAATTTATTACAGTATCTTAAAATTATATAATTTATTTTACTTAAAAAAAAAAAAACTCTTTCCCATATACAACTTTTTTTTACAAAATTTCTTTTTATATTAATTTTTTTTCAAAATTAAAGAAAAAATTATTTTTTTCATCTTTCAATACCCAAAAGTCCTTCACACCTTCTTTTTCTTTACTACAAGAACCACAGGAAAATTAAAGAAGTATATTGATGCATTGGGATAGAACCTCTGACCAGGGAAAAGCAAGTTGAGAGTCTTGCTTTTTCTCTGGATTGCATAAGGAAAGACCTGTGGCAGTTACTTCTTTACAAATCTTCCTTGGAATTCTTTTCTATTATTCTTCTTTCTAATATACAAATCTTTTTAAATAATTATATTTCTTGTTTGAAAGACTTTTTTTTAACCAAAAAAATCAAAACTTACATCAAAATTGTTTATATTGTTGACTTGGGCACCAACAATATATTTAATACTTATTCTTTACTATTGCTTAGCATATTCTGCTGCATCACCAAAAATCAAAAATTTTCATTTAAAAAAATTCTTACCAAAAAACTGTAATTAGTTTACTCCTGTCAATTGATCAACATTCCAAATCCAACCAATCAAATACTATCAAATCTCAAAACAATTCTATACAACCAAAACACCACATAATGATTAATATAAACAAATCTTATTTTGGCAGTATCAATCAAAATAAAATCATATCATCAAAAAATAAATCAATTAATATATTAACAAAAATATCATCAATCACAACAACAATGCATGATCTAAATAACATGTCAACAATACTATTATTTACATTGAACAGTAGCCTGGCTATTTCTGAAAGTAGCATTTTACTTCAGTTGAATGAATTAACCAGTGTGGAATGCCTAATTCATGGCATTCTCTATATAATAATCAGTTTTTTTTTTACTTTTTTTCTAATCATTACCAAATATCTAAACATAAACAACTATACCACCATCACTATTAACAATGACTTAAGAAATGACTATCAAGAAGATGTGTCATTAATACTGTTATATACTATGAGCTGTAGTATGGCTATTCTGAAAAGTACAATAGTACTTCAGAGAGGTGGAACTATCAGAGTGACATTAGGCTTTATTTGTATTATAATTAGTTTTTTTGTCATTTTTCTTTTGTCCAGCATTTTCTTTTTTTACTTTTATATTTTCTTAAATTTTATTTTATATAATCTTAAGTAAATATTTATAGCTGCTCAACATTATCTTAGATGTACATTGATTTTAATATTTATTTTTCATGTTGCTTAGATAATTTCTGTAAGCAAGCTAGCATTAGATTTATTAATTTAGCAAATTATATAAGAGATGTTGTCATTTTCTCCATGTATAAATTTTAAACAATTTTACGATTAATAAAGTGATAATGTTTACTTACTTTTTAAAAAAATAATAATAATAATTTATTTTACCTAAAGTTTTAATTTTAAAAATAATATTGTTTATTATTTTTTTAGGGATTTCCCCAGTAGGTAAACATTATTTCTTTATTTTGATATTGTATATAACAAGGTATACATTATTGAAAGAAACAACATCTTTCTTATTATTTCAGGAGAGTTAAATGCTAGCTTGCCTACTTATCAATATCTAACTAATATTGTAAAAAAATTCAAAATAAATATTAATATGTTAGATAAGACTAAGTAGTAGCTATGCCTACCATCCCAGAAAATTTTATGAATTCTTTTGATTTTTTAAATATAAAAATTGAAAAGAAAAATAAAAGTAATTGTAACTAAAACTAAATTGAATATACTATAAAATCTATAAGTAGAAAACCAATTATTTCTCCTCAGAAGCCCCTGGACAGGCTTGTGATTTCATCTATCCAGCTCTTTGGTTACTATAGATAATAAAGTATACATGATATTGTTTATTGTTATAGTTGTTGGTAGTGTGTTAGTTGTTGTTGTTGTTATGATCATTGTTGTGGTACAAAACTGGTTTGAACTTGTTTAAGTTTTGTTTTGATCTTTAAGCAAAATCTAATTGAATGATTGGAAAGCACTAATCATTTGAAAGGAGTAAATTAATTTCAGTTTTTTGAATGAGAAATTTTTGGAAATTGAAAATGACATAGCAGATGTTGCTATGAAAATATTGTATATGAGGGTTGACTTGAAACAAACAGTAGACCCACCAACTCTGATTGAGTATGAATTTTGAAAAGTATTTGACTTAGTGAGTATAATAGTGATGATATATATAGTTTTTATAATAAGATAAGGGTAAGAAGAGGTGCAAGAGAACCGAAGAAAAGAGAACTGCCATGGGCCTTTTCTTATGCAACTAAAGGATAAGCAAGACTCCTAAACATGAATAAACTTTGATCAAAGATTTCATCCACTGCACCAGTTGTCTTGAAGATTCTTGAGTTCCTGAGCTGGGGCTCACTTGCAATAAAGAGAATAAACTATTTTTTCTTGCTTAAAATTACCATAAAAGTAAAATTTTTAGCAAAACGGACATGATCAGGAGAGAATTTATTATTATTATTATTTTTAAAGAAGCAAAATACATTATATGCAAACTTTTATTAACTTAGTATTGAAGTTACAATTGTTATATGAAAGATTTGACCAATTTATTCTAACTATCCTAATCTTAGCACCACTTCTTTTTTCTAACTATGTATTAACTTATATTATAAAGGTGGATTCATACATCAGGCAAGGTCTATTCAGAAGTCATTATTTGTTTGTTAACTGTCATTAGAGTTTTTATCACTTTCTTATTACTAGTTTCGATTTGTTACAGCATTCCTGGTTTTACTTCTTTATACTTCCTAATAAATGCTTCAAGAGTTGTTTTTATAATCAATATATATTATCAAATCTGAAGACCTATAGGCCTAGTAGAATATAACTTTTAAATTTTCTAGTAGATACTTCATAAGTTCTTGATTGACTTAAGTTATCAAATCTAGAAATATAAATATCAAGTAGAGTGCAATTTCTATAAAGTGGTTCCAAATATCTTATACTGCTTTAAATTTTCTGCCTATAGCTATAGTTTAAAAATTGAAATTGAATAGAATCACAAGGAATTACATAAGTAAGAATGAATCTCTAAATTATTTAGCATATAAAATTTCACAGATCAATTATGTTTTTTTTGAAGGAACATAATTAATTATTTATTATTTTAATAGAGACATAATTCAAAAAAACATTTGAATCAAGTAATCTAAATTACAAAAAACCTTTGTAGATAATTTTTTTTGATCTTATATTTAAAAAAAAACTTTTTTAATAATAAGGGACATTTGAATTATATCCTTGTCTTTAATTTAGGAATCTATTTTTACACATAAGGTTTGGAACACTATTAAAAACGATAGTAAGGTATATTCTATCTATTAAATTTAATATAAACATGATAATCAAATACAGAATCAAAGAAAATTATTAGGATTCTTACTTATAGTGATTATATTCAAAGTTACCTAATTAAGTTAATTGGCTTTCTTTTATAGTCTCATGAACTATAAAAGAAAGAAAATGACTATTGTAGAAATTGAGAATGCATCAAACATACATAGTATTGATCATCATAATACTAATCAGATGATTAATGTATCATGACACTTTAACTAAAAATTACAATTTCAATGCCCATTGGATTAGTATATGAAATGGCTTTACATGAAAAACAATACTTAATAGGTTATGATGTCAAATATTATATAGATATTATTTAACTGCCTTTATATAAAATTGAACCAATATCTTGTAATTTGACTTGTGGAGTACTAACTACTATATTATGAATTTATAAGTCTAATTTTAAAAATATTATATTATAAAATATATAAAAAATTTTATTAAAATTTAATAATTAATAAGATCTACAGTATAAGTTTATAGCATAGTGATAATACTCTATAGGTTATCAGGAGAAAGTCCAGAGTTTAAACCCACCTGGTTATAAAAATTTATCACCTTTATAATTGGTTAACTGACTTTCAATTTATATTGTATTAAATTAGCTAAAAATAAATTTTTAAATTTAATTAATCTATATAAAAATGAAATCTTTAATCTTTCCAACAATTGTAAGCTAAAAATAGGTCGAAACAAGAAAGGTTGTACAAAAAAAAGTTTCTAATCTAACTCTGTCAATAAGTTTACAAACTCTAATTCAAATAGCAACAACAAATTCTATTACATAATATAAAGAGATTATCTTAAGCTGATCTATTCCAATTTAAAGCTTGAAAATCTATTCCAAAAGCGATATTCTCCTAAATTTAAATAAATCAAAAGAACAAAGGTTATCTGCTATAGATGATATCAATCCAGGCAAAAATCATTAAGACCAAGTGAGTCTAATAAAAATTATTAAGATTAAATGAAATCCAAACAAGAACACTAGTTTTACAGGTAATAAAAATGGTAGTACAACACTATACTAGTGGTACATCTTGAGAATCAGTAATAATAGGTGATGAAATGACTGGAATTAATCTTTATAATAATATTCCATACAATCTTCTCCTGACAAGCAGCTAAAAAATATGATTGGACCAATAGAAAAATAGGTTTAAACTAGTGATAGGATTTCTTTTTTCTATATAAGTCTTATTTAAATGCAAACTTATCTTCATGATATAAGATAATTAATCAAGGTAGTCAGATTGGCTTAAAAGAAACCAGTAATGTTGGAAATAGTATTCATTAAATAACATTAATTTATATTTATAATAACAATAGTCTACTTTATAAAGATATTTGATGTAATAGTAATGATATTAAATTATTAATAAAAACCTTGTATCTAATGTCCTTGATCAATTAAAAAAAATTTTTTTTTAATAATTAATTATTAATATAGTTATATAAGAAAATTTTAATTAGATGGGTTTTAAAAACTCTTTCTTATCCATTACTAAATTTTCTTTAAAAAAGAAAAACTTCTCCAAATTCTTCTTATCAAAGCACTTCAAACTTCAAGAAATATCACTTCTGTCAGGTATAACATTGCAAACACATTAACCATACCAACTTTATTAATAAATAAATATTATAAGTGAACAATCAATATTTTATCTTCTTCTTACAAAAGAGAAAGGTAAAAACTAAACTTCCTGATTCATAATAAGGTTTCAAAAAGCCAGCATTCCTGTCATCACTATAGCCAGTCATATGCCAGGTTAGATATCTCCTCTAGACATTGTAGAAACTCAAGAAAAACTAGATTTCATCTGATAAATCAGACAACCTTGTTACCTTCCTTGAGCTAGAGGAACATTAAACTTCCTATCAACTATACAAAGATAAGAGAAAAGTTATCATACATACCTTCAATCCATAAAAATCAAAATCAGCTTACCTCTCCAAACTCAGTATATCACAAACACATATTCAGAAGAGTAGGATCAACAAGTAAACAAGCAGATATTACATATATGTGTCAATGAACACATCAATATCAAAAGTATTAACAATAGCAAATTACACTAACAACAAACTATATTAACAACAAATCATGTCAACAACAAATTAATATCAAAAAAAAATAGCAGCAATAACAAATCATGTCAATAATAAGTTATATCAATTACAAGTCATATTTATTATAAGATATATTAATAGCAAGTTACGTTAGTATAAAGATAAATAGTTACATGTATATAGCTATACAACATGACTAATAATAAATAACAATATATACAAACAATTACATGTCATAAAGAGAAACAAGCACTTATAACAGAACAAAATCCAATTACAATACTTAACAATAACCCAAGTCATTAATCAAAAATAACAAATTCAGATTTCAACATATTACTAGATGTCATTCTTGTAGAGAAAACAAGATGTTATGTCTCAATAATTTATCAAAATTCAAAAAAAGATATCATTTTCACAGAATCCTCCAGAAATTTAACAATTTCTTTACTTAGCAACCATCTCTTCAAATGACTTATTTTTATCACAAACCTTATCAGACCAGACTCTTCAACTCTACCAATCTTTCAGATTGAATTTATAATAACAGAAGATAATAAGAATCTCCATGTGCAGGTTATAACACTTAAAGAAAAATCTCTTTAGCTATTGGACAGATTTTTAAACTTCCACAATTCCCTTTAGAAAGTTTTTACAGAAAATAGTTAACTAAGAAACCAAGTTCTTCAAAAGGTTATAGCAAAAGGCTAGAATTACTTCAAATATATCTCCTGGAATATGATTAAAATTAATAAAAATCTTTCCAAAAAACTCAGAACATTCTCTCTTACAAGATTATATCAATTAAGAGACACTACCCACTCAATTGCAGCCATATTATTTCTTAATAAAATCTCAGAAAGATCTGACTCTTATATAGAGTCACAAATCAGCACTTCTCTATTAAGTTCTGTGACTTTGTATTTGCTTTTGTAAATTTTTTGAAATCTGCCTTCTAGTTTTTTATATTTTTTTAATAATCTTTTTCAAGTTTAAAAGATTTGTTGAAGTTGAAAAAACCTCTATCTTTAGCTTCTATTTTGACAAAAATATCTAAGTGAGATTTCTGTCTAACTTCATTTTTGGATTGCCAGTTGATATTTAACAGGAGATTGATAAGTTCTTCTGAATTGTTTCTAATTGTAATGAATTTGAATGACTATTGGACAATATGATGGTATTTACTAACAAGATCATCAGAATATTCAAATGATTGTCTTTATTATTAATATTAATAATTAGATTATAGTCCTTTATTTTTGAATATTTTATAATAAGATCTTCTTCATATGCCCAAAGTCTCTTGTATGCTGTATCCAGCTTTTCCTTGTAGTGTTTTTCTTTTTCTGGATATTCTTTCTTGTATTGTTGTCTAAAGGATTGGGTATTTCTAATTATGGATGAAAAAGAATATCAAATATAGAACTTGACTTGTTATATTGATCCAGGATAACAGTTAATTAAAATATAATAAAGATATTTGATAAATAGTTATTGAAGTCATTTTCCTTTCTCTGGTAAATATATGAATCTACAGTATTTTCTATATCTATATGGGTAATTATTTTCGAAGGTAGACTGGAAATTTTCTGGCCTGATCCTAAAATTTATATTATATGTATTGTTT
>CAJVPV010003898.1:0-10653 GCA_910591835.1 Acaulospora morrowiae | reverse complement strand
AATTATTAATATTTAATATATAAAAAATACAATAAATAAAATAGTTTACCTTCCATCAATTTAATGGATCAGTAAGTACCGAAGCTTGTTCAACTTTTAAAAATATTTCAATTTCACTTGTAATAAAAAATTTAATCATTTAAAAATATGTAATATTAAATCTTTATACTCAAAATTATAATTTATTACCATATTTTCAATTTCTTTAGGTATATATTTTTCATAATAAATTTTTAATACTTATAAAATAAACAATTTAAATAAATCCAAAGCAAATATAACTTTTCCAAATGTATAACTAAACTAATAACCGATTATTCTAATTTCCTTTCACAAAATACTGAGTAGGTATTCATAGCCGCTCAGAGCCACTTGACAAGATGTATTGTTTTAAAATTTATTTTCAGTACTAGTTAAGCGGTTACTGTAGGCAAGCTAGCATTTAACTCATTGTCTTGTTACACATGAGAGATGTTGTTTCTTTCACAATGTATATAATCATTATGCAAATAAATAAAGAAATGATGTTTACCTACAAAAAAAAAAAAAAAAAAAAAAAAAAAATTTTTATATAATAAAAAAAAGTCTGGATCTTTTTGTCACCTACTGTAGATCTAAGTTTAACAATTAATTTGCAACAATTATATATTGTTGACCATCTTGTTTTTATTAATGTTTTAATATCACCATCCTTTATTTTTAATTCATTAATAGATTCACAAAGTGCACTTATTCCTTAATGTGATTTCAAAAAAATATAACTAATATTTGATACTTGTTAATTGTATTAATTGCAAATTGATATATATATATATATTTCATCTAATCAGACCATATCTTGTAAGTTTATTAATTAAGCTCTAGGAACTACAGTACCTTAGTACACTATATATGATGTTATTCATACTTATACTATAGGTTAAACTTGTTGGTATAATATGACATACCCGTTAGCAACCAATGGTCTCTAGATGTGATTAAAGGAGATAAACAAGTTGTTCAATTAAAGAAAAACATTTCTTGTTATTCTAAAATCTCAAAGCCAGCCCTTCATCAGGACTGTTACCCCGGCTTAACCTCTGTTGTCTTAAGGCAAAAAAAAATTTTATTTTTTGAGAAGAAAAAAAAGGGGGAAGATAAAAGGGGAGGGAGAAGAGTTTGCACTGGTAAAATAAAAACCTTATCAATACCAATCACCAGCCTAATGAGAGCCTTCTTCGATCTTGAGGAGAAAAGAAACCAGCACAAGAGGGAGGGAAAGACTTCAAGCCACTTTTTATCCAAAGAGCACCTTGACACCTTGCTCTTTCGTTTTATCCAATTATATCATCAGTTATAATGTGGTGCGACATGGGGCACGTGTGGGTACATGTCTTGTTCACATTTCTTTTACTTGCTAATTAACCAATCCAGGATCTTAGCCAATCACCAACCAGAGAATCCAGTATAACAGAAAATTCAGGGTTAAACTGAGGTAGGCAAAATTCCCCAGAAAAAAAACAAGAAAATTTTTATATGCTTAGGACTGTATGACTGATGAAAAAAGGTCATACACCTGAAGGTAGATTCCTATTAGCTTATTCATTTGCCTGGACCACAGGAGTTTTGAATCTTATGGTGGACCCAAGGTTCTTATGAAGCTTGGGAATTGCATTTACTTGGTAAGCACCAACTAGTTTATCCACCCACCTCTAGCAGAAGGTGTTCATTTACAGTGGACCTAAGATTCTTATGGGTCTTAGAAAATGTATTCACTAGTGGTTCACTTTCTAGAGTCCAGACCTAAGGAGAGAGTCGTGGAGAGTATTTTTTTATAAGTTTTTTCTTCCCAGTAAGGTGTTTTTGCTATAAACCAAATGGATACAGTTTTGTTTATTTTGTCACTGAAATATCCAAAGTTTTTCAAAGAAGAAAGAGTAAACAAGTGAAGGAGGCATCTGTCTTCAGGGAGTAGTGTTTTTAAGGAAAGTGTGTAGACTTTATTTTCAAAAATAAAAAAATATTTTTGAGAATGTCTGTTTTTTGGGTTGGTAAAAGGATCAGCGGAAAGAGTTTATATAATGCATTTGCAAATTGATATCTATATATATCTTTTGAAATTAAATTAATATAATATGCAATACATCACATAGTAATAATACATGAATATTTTTTACCAATTATTTTTTGTGCAACCTTACAATTTCCAGCCCCATTTGTAACCAATTCAGCAATTTTGTTTTGCCCAATAATATTAATAATTTTTTCTACATAATTTGTTAAGAATTCTTCAGTAATATTCTTTAATAAAACATTTTCAATAGCTCAAAAATACTTATGTCTATTAGATATCATTAATATGAAATTATATAATTGCCAATTTCTTGGATTTGTCTATCCATCCAAAGCAATAGTGATGTTTTCTTCTGATTGGAATTTTTTTTGAATTTTTATTGTAATTATAGTTGTCTTTAAATAAAGAATATTGATTAAAATTGTTGTGCGACAAGATGGATCATATGCTAATTGAAGTTGTTTACAAAATTCAATAAAAAATAAATGATCTACTATTGCAAAAGAAATTGAACAAGTAACAAAAAATCTTTTCAATGTTAAATTAATTAATTGCATTTCTTCTGATATTTGTTAATTTGATACTTTTTATAAAATTGTTTAATACAGATTGTTTAGGATCTAATTTGATTTTTTTGATTTTTTATTTATTTTCAACAGTTCTATTAGCAATTATCTCCAAAAATTCATTTCAGATTTCAATAGAACAAAAAGTACACTTACTTGTTAAATGGTCTTCAAAAATATCTAGTTTATCACAAATATATTGTTTTTCATAATAGTAACATGTTGCTAAAAAGTGTTCATAACTTTTATCAATTGATTTTTTATGAAAATAATTCCAAATTATTGATTTTGGTTGACCAACTATATTTTTGGAAGAAGAAGAAATTGTTTAATTATTATTACTTTGTATTTTAAATAGATAAATAGAGAAATAACATTTTCATTTTTTTTTAATTTTTTGAAAATTTAATTGGTTATTATTTATCTAATATTTTATTAATTAATAATTGTGGCACAATTGTAACATAGCAACATAATTGCAAAAAATTACATAATTGCATTACAATTGTATCATTGCAATATAATTGTATCAAATTACATAATTGCATTATAGTAATTTAATTGTGGCATTATGATATAATTGTGGCAAATCATATGATTGCATTACAATTGTATTATAATAATGTAATTGTGACAAATTTATATAATTGCATTACAATTGTGACTTGCATTATATTAATTGCATCACTATAAAAATTTTAAATAATTGTGTTAACTATAAAATAATTTTAATCATATATATAGTTTGAAATACTATTAAATTAATGATGGGGTATATTCTATTAAAATTTAATATAAACTTGAAAATTAAATACAAAATCAAAAAAAATTATTAAAATCCTTAGACAAATATATAAAAAAAATTCAATAAAACAAATCTTCCATATAAAAAAACTTTCTATTTATTTCTTAATCAACAAATATTTAGTAAAGAAAATTATAAACATGTTCAAAAAATATATTAAATATTTAAAATAAAGAACTTTAAAGAATATTAAGATTTTTATCTTAAGTTTAATATATTTCTACTTGCAAATATTTTTTTATAAATTATATTATTATATTTAGTATCAGAAATATTCAATAATTCAATATATAAAATCAATAAATTTGAACTCAAGCTTATAACAAATATTAATAAGTATCTAATAGTTGAAAATAATATTCATAAAAAATAATAATAACAAAACAATAATTTGCAATATTTAGATTATAATTCTAATAAGCTAAAATTTTGTATATATAAAGATATAAATGTCTATTGATTAGGTGCAATAATTTAATATATATATATTTATAAAAATATTAGAAAAGATAAATTCAGAAGAAATTTTTAATATTCAAAATATAGTTTCAGATATAGAAATTCAATATATGTTTAAAGTTGATTTAAAAATCTCTATAAACTTAAATGATTTCTTTTCAAATTATTCATTAGCTCCAGAGAAACAAAATATAATAAAAAAACAGTCTTAGTCTATATAATAAAAGATTATTATATAATAAAGAAGTAGGTGATAAAAAATTTATATTAGAAGAAAAACTATTATAAACTTTTATACCTAAGAAAAATTATATAGTTATTATTTAACTCTTTAAATATATATGAAATTTGAAATAAAAATTATAAAGATTTATAGTGCTCTCAAATTTAGACAGTTTTCATAAATGAAAATATTTATAAAAGAAAAATTGCTAAAATTATAAAAGATAAGTTTAGTATTATATATTATAAATTTAAAAATAATACAATATTTAAAAAACAAATAAATTTTTATAAGAATATAAGAGTAGAGTTACTTTAATTTTATTAAGACAAAAAAATGATATGTTTTGTTAGTTCTTTTTTATTTATAGAATTTAAAGTATTTGAAGATAAAATTATAATTGTTTATATGTTAAAAAGTATAGTTACTCTAAATAAACTAATATTTGTAGAACAAATGATTCTAGAGCTATAATATATAATTTTGTTATGGTTATATAAAACCTTGTTATAGAAATAAGACTTGATTTTTTTATATTGATATAGACTATTATTATATATATTAAAACAAAAAAAATTTATAAAAATAGATTAAAAAGATTAAATATTTTTGATCTTATTATTCAGAAAATTTATTTTTAATAAAGAATTATTATCTAAGAAAGCAGGAAAAAAAGATAGTGAAAGTTATACTCAAGTTAAAATATATTTAATTTTATTAATCTATTTTCTAAATACAGTATATTATAAAAGTTTTTATATTTTTAAATTAATATGTTTGAATCAAATTCAATAATATAATGTTTTACTATTTCTATAGGTGTTTTTATAAAAAATAATATATTAAACCATATACAATATATTGCAAAAAAAAAAAAACTCTTACCCGTTCACCACTGATTCTTGAAAAATTTCCTTTTATGGTAATTTTCTTTGAAAAAGTACTTTTCACGCTTTCTTTATGCTATATATGCCATAAGTTTAAGGATACAAGAATATTAAAGACCACTGTTGCATCGGGATGGGACCTCTGGGCAGAGATCAAGCAAGTTTGAGAGTTTTGCTTGTTCTCTGTTTGCATAAGGAAAGGCCCGTGGCAGTCCTCCTTTATAACTTTGTTTTTATATGCCTCCCTCTATCCATATGCTACCATTACTATCTCTATACTATTTCCTAACATTACAAATATACTTCTAAAAACACACCTAAGTAAAATTCTTGGGTCTCCTACTTGTCTTAATCAAATCTTCTCAACCATCCTCTATGTGATACACATTGCTGTATCAACTTATTTTCAACAAAAACTCAACAAATTACAAAAATCAAAAACAGTTTCACCCCTCCAAACGATCTACACATACTCAACAACCAATCACATATCAATAAGTCAACAAAACAATAATCAAACCAGTTTAAGCCTGTTTAAAACAACAACAACAATCATAATACAATATTATAATACCTCAACGATTTTCCTTAACAATATAACAACTCCAATGATTTTTTTAATCATAACAACCCCAACATTTTTCCTAATCAATACAACAATCCCAACATTTTTTTTAACCAATACAACAACCCCAATGTTATATTCATGTGAAAATTCTGGGCTTTTCACATGTCTTACTTAGCCCTTAACCCAATCAGCAAAATTACAACCAAACAAATTGCCATTATGATTTCACAGGTTCAGGCAGCACATTCAAAATCCAATCAGTAACAACAGCCATAATTATTTTAAATCCATATTATGATACTACAATCTTAACAAACTTACAAATCACAAATTTAATTAGTTCATTCAAATCACAAGTCCTAGCATATTAGCTTTGGAAGGGCATTAACCATCCAGCACTAGAACTAATCTAAGTTACATTAAGTGTAACAAGGGTAGTAATAGTTTGCATCGTAGATAGGTTAACATTAAGTTACATATTTTACTATGTAAAAGATATTTGATGTAATCTGGATATTATATATATATTAAATAAAGTTTTGTATTTAATGCTCTTCTACAATAAAAAAAAAAATAAAAAAAACAATATATTGCAAAAAAAAATAGCAAAATTTTTTTTCATAATTGAAATTTTTACAATTATTAAATAAGTATTTATTTAAAATTTTTTAAAAGATATAAATTTAATTAAAAATTTCAATTAAAAATTTATTATATATATGTTTATATTTTTTTTAAAAAAAATTATTTGATTTATTAATCTGTTTTTTTATTTTATTTTTATATTTTAAAAGATATAAATTTAATTAAAATTTTTAATTAAAAATTTATTATATTTATATTTATATTTTCTTAAAAAAAATTTTTATTTTAATTTATTAATCTGTTTTTTTATTTTACTTTTTCAAAATCTTTTATTCAAAAAGCAAAACCTATATAAAAATAAATATAGATTACTTTTTTTTTAAACAGAATTTAAATAGAAATTAAAAAAGTATAATTTAAAATTTTTGAAAAAAATTAAATTATTAAATTAAATAATAAAATAAATAATAAAGTAATTTTAAGTAAAATTATTCTGTAGATTATATTTAAATTTTTTATAATAATTTTTGTTAAGTTACAAATAAAAATATAATTACCATTTTTTTTTGTAACACACTGTATCTACACAGAGTTTAGCAGAATTATGTCTTAAATGTTATCATTGGTTTCGAGCATCCATCTATCATAAAACAAGCAGTATTAAATATTCAGCGGATATTTTGTTCATGTCATCAAAACGAATAAATTCAGCTAAAATAATCCAAAATATTGTAATTAAATGGCTATATCGACCAGGTGGCACATTTACAGTATGTATTATCAAAATGCTAAATATGTACCATGATAGATTTTTAGACATAACCATTAGACATAATATATAAAATCAACAGATAAAATATCAATACACTTGTTATTCCAAAAGAAAATTAGGTAGGGCGAAAATAAGGTGGAAATTTGAAAGATATATACTTACAGGAAAAAGAAATCGTTAATACAATATACAACAGTAATCTTGGTAGAATTGCATTCGAATTCACATCAATAAATGAAAATGATTCGATGTTATTGAATTACCCGATGAATTCAGTAAGACGAATCCGATCAACAAGGTGTGGGAATATTAAGAAAATAACAGTTTAAGGCTTTTATGAGAAGAATATCAAGATAGTAAAATTAATGAGAACTAAGAAGTAGTGCGGAATGGTGGGAAAGAACTGCCATCTTATGGTCCAGAGGACGGCTAATTCCTCCCTTGAAACAACCACTAGCCGTTTCATTTTTTACATAGCCAGCTAGCATTTTTTCATATTATTAAAAAAATATCCTTGGATTATTAAACGTATTTGCACAGTGTGTCTTAAGTGCTACAGCAAATTCAGTGACACGACTATGTAAGAAAAAAACTAAATGAAACTTGCTGGCCCAGCGTATTAGAACCTAATTATTTAATATAGCAAACTGAACATGATATAGATAAATGGGAATGGGATTAGATACAGTAGCTATTGGGTTAGGTGGAGGAAGCTGAAGAGGTGGTGGTGGCGGATTAATAACATTAACTAGTACCCTATGGTAGAGGCATGATAGTTGAATGTTTATAACGCATTGCCCAGGTTGCAGGTTGATCTCATTTCCCCCACGGCCAACAATTCCAAATTCATACTAAATAAAAGGATACCTTAAACAAATTTAACTTTGCTAAAAGCATATAAAAATAAAACATAAGATCGTCGGATTTACTGCACCGATAGATGTTCAATCGGACATTACTAAAGAAATTGAGCAGAAATCGAATTCTTGTAATTTCTTACCGTCATCACCGAAGGCCTTGTAGCTGGTGCGATAGGTTCCTGTATTTTAATTGCGATAGCATCATGGGCTCGACCACCTTGAAACCGATATTTCTCGACTTTATTATTGACATCCCACTTCAGATTGTGAGTATGCAACCTTTACTACTAGATTCGGCCATGGCTGAGACTAAAAATAATGTCATACTAATATTGTAAATATTAAAGAATAAAATGAGGAAGCAATAGCTTTAATACATCGCTTGGGTTACATCCGCCCCATTCAATCGAGGTTTCGATACTGGTAACCATGATGCATCCGCTTCTTTGCCTGTTCTAGGAGTTTCGTTGATTTTTGCCAAGGATAATAGTGATAACTTAGCTAGCGCTAATAGTATCAAAGAAAACCCACTTGTAGATCCGTCACCAAGAATGTCGAAGTTAGTGCACCAGTTGCTAAAGTAATTTCTCGCTCGTGAAATTTGTGGGTAATTCAATGACACGGACGGTTCCATTTTCCCACTCCCACCAGCTGTGAATATTATATTTATCCGTATGTTCGACATTATTATCATAAGATACCTCAGTAACAAGCTCATATGGCAAACTTGACAATAAACAATGGTCAACAATAAGCAGTTAATTAGCTTGTAAAATAGCCAAGTTGTTGAAGCAAATAATAAAATAACTTACATTGTTTCTTCCCACCTGGCCTTCGAGTGCAATTTACCAGTTTTCCACCAATACTTGCGATATCTTTTCAGTTCATCGGTCCTCAATAAATCGGAAGTGGATGTTAAAGAGATGGTTCCAGTGTCTTGGTTGATTGGGTATTTTGACTAGTTGACATATTTCTCAGAATAGTAAAATCGTCGTTCCCGTATTAAGTTGTCATGTTTACGGTTTTATATACTTTGAGAAAGAGCGGAGATTACAAATATTACGCAATCTCAAAGGCTATGTTTTATTGATTGTCCGAAGCAAAGCGTAGGACTTAAAGGGAGATAATGAGCAGAAAAAGTGGTCATTTCCGCATTTTCTAATGTCCGACGACTTTATATAAATAATAAAAATTTAAATTATTTAAAATGAAAGAGAATGGAACTCAGACCGATAAAAATCTCATACTTACCTAATTTGCCTTGTCCAATAAATTCTCCCAAATCCCACAAACTTGCCAAATCCTCTCTCCTTGTAAACTTATCTAACCCCTGCCCGAAAGTACCGCGAGATCAAAGACATGTTGCCATCCCTGACTCGCAATAATAGATCAATTCTCTTAGTAATCAATCGTCCGGCAAGGAAGACTGCACCTTCTAATAAAATATGTATGGATCACATTCCTTGAAGAATCATCCTAAATAAATTCAGATAGCATAAAGTTAGCATACGGTCAAATTTCATAACTCAAAGGGTAAAGTACTGTAGTAATAAGTATTTATCCTAAATAATTCACCATGGTTTTGATATTTGAAATGTTTGATAGAACTTAATGTATAATAACCTTCTGACCCGACAATCTGCGAGTCTAAAATTGATCCGACTTACTACCGAGTCATACATTACCGAACCCGATCTGATTTGACTCATTCGAAACACTACCTATTCAGATAATGTTTTATATTAGACTTACATATACTGAGTGGACGAGAGTTTACGTCCGAAGTAATTGTCTTAAAACAAATTATTTTTAAACTTACACAGTTTTCATTCTGTTACCAGATTTCGATGTTTAATCGATAAGAGACGCGAAACTTTAGTTAGTTAATATCCAATCGAGATTGTGCATTCTATTGAGTGTGAAAAAAGAAAAAAATGGGATAGTAGTTGTAAAAATCCGTCCTATAATGATTAATGTGTAGATAAAACGCATAAATAGCATGTCCTAGTAAACATCAATGTAATAAGCTTGAGATCCTTAAGATAGAGACGAGATATTAAAGATTTACGATAGGAACGGATTTTAAGATTTAAAATTTTTAACTTATTTACTTAATCAATTTAAATACAATTTTTATTTTGAAATTATTTCGTATATTTCGCGTAAATACATTATATAAAGATTATACATTAAGTTTATTTCGCGTAAAACGCGTAAAACACATTATATAAAGATTATAGTTAAGTTTATTTCGCGTAAAACACGTCTCTAGTATATTTAATTAGATATCTATGTATGTACACTAAGGTCAAACATTTAATAATTTCTTATAAAAGATTTAATAAACAAAAATATCTTAAAGTTGTAACTCATATTACGTCCGAAGCTTATTTATGTATTCCTCACGTTATACGCGAAAATATAGGAAACATAACAAATATGTTTCGAGAAAACTTGACCGTTCGTCATATAACCTAAAGTAGTATCAAAGTATTCTCTTTAGATAATTGTTATCTAGTATGCTACAGGGAATAGTGAAGTAGGTAGGGTGAACTACACTAATAAGTCTCTGACCCTCCTTCGGTGTCGAGGTATTAGCGTATTAGCGAACACTCTACTAATGACTGTTTTCGTTTTACCTACTTAGCCACTACTTCAAAATTCAGAAAACGAATAATAAAAAGAAAACAAAAACAAAAAGGATAGTTAGTAGGTTGACTTATAACTGCAAACATACCTGCGAAGAAATATCCTGTAAGCGTGAAAGGTTTTTATGGTAAGTCTTCGTTAATAACCTCAACAAATATGTTTCGAGAAAACTTGACCGTTCGTCATATAACCTAAAGTAGTATCAAAGTATTCTCTTTAGATAATT
>CAJVPV010003897.1:0-10656 GCA_910591835.1 Acaulospora morrowiae | reverse complement strand
ATTTGTCTACTCAAACTATACCTAAGTTCCTGTTGTAGCAATGAGCATTCACACTTCCAAACTACTCTGAAACTCTTTCAAAATCCTTTATGGTCGCAGTTTCACCTTCAAATGTCAACACATTTACATAGAAGTTTATTTGAACAATTATTTTAGCAATTATTCCTTTTTTATTTAAACATTTTCACTCTCCTTATATACATGCTAATTACAAAAAATTATATCAAATATATTAATTATCGCTAATATATCTAATTTCTCAACTATATTAAATATTTGAAATAAATCAAAGAAATCAAAGAAATCAAATAAAAGAAATATATTACAGATATCTCAGTTTTTTCAGATTTGTCATTTTTGGGATCATTGCATAGACTCATGTGACCATGCAATTTCCCTTTCACAATATCTAAAATGAAAACTAGTGCGATTCTAATTTACCTTATAAAAATCTATCCAAACTTTTATTATACTGTAATTATAATTATTGAAAACTTTCTTTTTCAACAGCTTTAGCCAATTTACATGCTAAAGTTGCAATATACCTTTTATTCATTTTCTGAAAAATATCATTGTTTTATATACATTCTTTGCAGATTTCCAAAATCATCAAGTATCAATTTAGTTTCATATTTAGATAATACAAATCCCCAATTACTTTTTCAAATATCAATCTGTATTCATGTTGCATTTCATCATTAACTTTTAACTAAATATCCTTTGGTAAAAAAAGCAGAAACTACAAAATTAAGTTTTTTAAATCTATAACAAATTCTTTCATATATTTCTAAGTTCTGTTGCTTTTTTTATAAAACCAAAAAACATTGCAATAAATAATCATAACTTCATTGATTATTAAACTCTTGAATATCTTGAAAAATAATCACTAGAAATGTATAGATCAATAGGTTTTTTGTCATAAGCTTTTCTACTTCCTATAGCAAACAGTACCTGAAGATTCCTTTTGAGCACTTCTTTTAACCTTGGGCTGATATTTTTCTGCTGTTTCACAAATAGTTATAAATTGATCCAAAATATTGATTTTTATAAACATCATATATAATAGATCAAGTTGGATTTCCTTTTTTGTCCAAATTGATTACAGAATAATCAATTAAATTAAAATTACTAAAAAAATAAATATTTAATATTTAATAATTAATTTAAATTGATTTTTTATTTACCCAATGTTTAAATATTCTTTACTTGTTTTTTCTTCATACACCAACCATTTATTAACATCCTTTGATTGAATTATTTTTTGACAATGTAGAATTTGACTTGGTGAATTATATATCTAAAAAAATAAATTAATAAATTAAAATAAATTTATAAATTCTCTTTAATTTCATTAAACCTTTTAATTTCTTTGCAAAATTTCTTTAAAAAATTATTTTTTAATTTTACAAATCTAAGTTCATTATTTCTTTCCAAAAATGAGACTTGATTTTGAATCATTAACTAAAAATAATTAATTTAAAAATTTAATACTAAATTAATTTAATTAACTTACTAAAATTAATATTAAATTTTGAGTTTTATATATTTCATTAATCAAATTATTAAAAGAAATACCAAATATCAGAAATATTATCTTGATTTTCATATATTTGATTAAATTTAACATTATATTATTAAATTTGAATCAATTAAATCAAATTTAACTGCTGCAACTCCAACCCATTCATTATATACATGATCAAATAATATACAAATTTTAAAACATTGTCAATTATTATTTCTAACAGTATATATATTTAATAAACAATATAATATATTAAAATTACAATAAAATATAATTACCCTTATTATTTTTGGTTTTTTTGAAAGGTTTGAATAAACTTGATTCAAAGTTAACAGGATGTTAATTAAAAATAAAATATATTAATAACTTACAACTTAATCTATTTTGTTTAATTGATTTATTTAAAATATTAAATAAAATATAGATGTTTAATGGGTAGGTTTGAATAGATAAAACCATTTGTTAAATATCTTGTAATATTATCACATTGATTAATATTATTCATTTAATGTTTGTAATATTTTTTGAACTGCAAAATTAATAAAACATGTTAATTTTCATTAAATTCAATAGCTAAGAAAAGTTATATTATTGCTTGCATTGTCAATTGTTATACTAGAAATTTTTAAAAAATTTAATAAGTAAATATATTTATTTGAATATAAAATATAACTTTATTTAAAAGATTATATTCATTAAGACTTTAAAAAACTTTCAGCATTATCACCCAAATGTGATTCAGGTTTAATAAAATCTAAAAGCAAATTTTTTAATTTATAATTCTCAGAAATCCAATGTACTGTAATTCCCAAAAAAGGCAAACTATTTGATGAGATCCAAGCATCAGCAGTAAAAGAAATTTACTTGGTATTTTCTATAAAAAAATATTGCCTATAAAAATTGTATTTTTTTTGTTTTTATTAAATATATTATTTTCAAGTGTATTGGCTGAAGAAACTGGAACTTATTTTGTAAAATGGATATATTTTTAAAATCAGAAGATTCAACACTTGTAAAAGGAAGGTTGTTAACTACAATCCATTTTATAAGCAGTTGTCAAAAATTTTTCTATCTAAAATTTTATTACCAAAACTATTTTGAAATTCTTTATGTTCAAAATTTGTAAAAATAGTTTCTTCTGAAAATTATCATAAAAGTGAACATTTTAAATGAATAATCATGAATTAATAAATTTGATCTAAACATTACTACTTGTCTTTTAACTAATCTTAAAATTCATGGAAAAATACTACTTTCCCATTCACATGGACTTTAAAAAATTTTGTAATTTTAGTACATTTTTCTAATATATTTTAGCAAAAGTTGTTTTTGCAATATCTGCTGCTATTAAATTGATATGTGCAATATATCAAAGAAATATGTGGATATTTTTCAATAATTTTTTTAGCACTAAAACTTAGTTTTTTAATTTTTAAAAATATATAAATTCAAATTCAATAAAATTACAATATAGTATATCAAATAAATATCTTTGAAATTTCTAGTATACATTTTTGATACCAATTTGGATAATGAATTTTCATTAAATTAATCAAAACCTCATTTAACTAATAGTTTAATTTCACTAACATTTAATCAATGCATTAAAATATAAAATTGATAATTGATATAAATATATAAATGCAAATAATAAATAATTTGAATAACTTCCTGTAGTTCCCAAATAATCACCAGAATTTTAAAGCATTGTGGAATATAATTTATGTTCCAAAATGTTCACTTGATTTTTCATGAAATTCTTTTGATTGATGAGATCTATTAGTTGAAGTGAGACCAGTATTGTTGAATACAAAAATCTGCAACATCCAAAAATTTTTTTTGATTGTCATCAAGATCAATTATTCATATCAAAGTTGCATTATCATGATTTACAAGATAATATAACTGATAATAATTAATAAAGTATTTTACCAAATATATCTTGTAAACCTGGAATTCCAACCATTAATTAATAAATTTTGCAATAATCATTTTGTTTTGTACAAAGTTTTGATGTATTTTCTAACTTAATAATTTCTTGTGCTTCAGAAAATATTCATGTTTTTGCTACTCTAATTTTGATTTTTCTTAAGGCATTTGGATGAAAATTCTTTAATTATTCCAATATTATTAGTATTCCAAATAAAACTTCAAATATTTTCATAATTTAATTTATCAATTTAATCAAATTGTAAAAAAAGTAAGATTTTTTTCAAAATCTTTAAAATTTGATCATATTTTTCAAAAAATAAATTATGTAATGAATTAGTTTTTCATCAATATTAAGAATATAATGATGATTATCATCATTATAAAAAATAGGTTCCTTTTCTAAATTTTCATTATATTAAAATCAAAATCCAAAATTGATTTTGGAATATTTGGAATAATTTGATTTAATTCATCATTTAATTTTCTTGGATTATTTGAGATTTAACAGATAAATCATCTAAATTTTTTAATATTTGATCAAATTTTAATATCATTAAAAATAATTAGATTATAATACTATTAATAAATGTTAAATTTGAATCAATTAAATCTAATAACTGCCATAACTCTAATCCATTCATTATATGCTTGATTAAATTACAAGCATATTTTTGATAAAATTGTAACTTTGTCATGTCTATGTTCAAACTATTATGAAGCTTCTATCCTTTTGATTTTGTGTTGATATGTGAGGTTATCTGGTTTACCAGATAATCTGGCTGATACAAAGTCCTGATGTCTAGGGAGGTATCTAACCTGATATTTTTCAATATTTGTATTAAGGTTGTTCTTAGTCTTTTTTGAAATATCAGTATATCTGTCAAAGCTTAAACATGCTAGCTTATTATAATCATCAAGGGTTTTTGTTTCTGATGATTTTCATTTCATATAACTATTATATAATTTGACAAATACTAATTGTTGAATATAATATTTTAAGGTTTCAAATCTTTGTTTAATGGATATTTTTAAATTAAGATTTTAAATAATTTCAATAATTAGGTATTAATAACAATTAGATTAATATAAAATCTAGTATATTAATAAGAAATTTAATAAAAATATCTTATGTATCATTAATATAAATCAAAAGTTTATGATAATAAAATGATCTTGATATCTAATTCGGTTAAGTTTGGATTTGAAAAAAAATAATTGATCATTGATTTTAAAATTCAAATCTACTATATAAATCAGTTATAAAAGATAACTTATATTTTTATAAAATGTATGCATAAAATTAAGTTGTTTGAATTTTGTTGCTGATTTTAAATCAAGAAGTTGTTTTTTAATAATGATTAAAAAAATAATCATAATTGAGTAGATAAATGAGAAGCTATATCATATAATATTGAAATAGCAAAACTTTAAGAATGAATGATAAAAATAAGAATGGGAACAAATGTAAAAATTTTTTCTTAAATCTATCAACAATGTTTATATGATAATATAGCACTTCGCATTTCGTAAACCATTCCCTCCATATTTCACTTCACATTTCGCAATCCTACCTATTCTACTTATCATATTACAAACCCATTACCCCACCTCACATTTTGCAAACCTCCATTCCACTTTACGTTTCACGAGCCTATTCCCTCCTTTACATTTTGTAAACCTGCCCATTCCACTTCACTTTCATCTCCGTATCGAAAACCTATCCAATCCACTTTTGCGAACGAATTCATTCTACCTCACATTTCACGAATCCGATCACTCCAGGTTTTGCAAATACAACTACTCCGCCTTACATTTCCCAGACCTATTCACCCCATTTCACATTTCACGAACCCACCTATTCATCTCTTATTTCGTAAACCTATCTACTTTACATTTCAAAACCCACCTATTTTACATATAATTTACAAATCCACCCCACATTTACACGAATAGTACACTCCATAATGTAAAAAAATATTCTATTTTTGTTTGAGTATGCACCGTTATTAATTGACAGATGGATGTGTACCATTAAAATATCCAGGAATAGAAATTCTAGGGATAATATAATATAAATATATAAAAATTTGAGGAAAAAATTTATTTTTGTACAAGTGCATGTCAATATAATTTTTGGATCCGAAAATTTCCTGCCCGCCTTCAAAAAAAATTACTAATTTATTCATTAAAGGAAATTTAACTTAACAATGAAAATGTCTGAATAAAAATCTCATGGACGGTTTCAAAAATAAATTAATATACTATATTTAATGGAAGAATATCAAATGCATTAAGCCTTAAAACAAGTTCGGGGTGATGAAAAAGGCGAAAAAATTTTTATTTCTATATCCTAAATGAATTTAAGAGAAAATCGCAGGTGACCTCAACTCATGAACTAATTCGACCAAATTCCTTTATTGTATTCCGAATTAAGCCTGATCCACATCCTGAATCTCCTCGCATATGTCGAGCGGGAAATACAGTATCAAATCATGAACAAAAATAACAGTATATTATGCACCCGCGCACAGATAGCTATTGACGTACAATAAAGGAAACTATGAACCCTGCATAGGTTAAACCACCTTCAGGTAATAAAATGCCGTATTTGATTTCTTTCGTGATGCTGAAGTCTTCATCCATTTCAGATTCTCTAATGTCAATTGCTCATATAAGCCTGACATCAGATTTGGTGCACGATATCTCGAAGATTCAAAATGATTCACACTCAAGTGATATCGAAATCGTTTTGCCAAATGGACAAAAAATTTTGTGCCACAAGTAAGCTTAAAATTGGTTGTCTGTCTCATGAATTGTCAAATGCTAACTTAAATTACATTTGTCTTAACGGAGATTAATACTGTCTTCTCGCTCCTCCACTTTTCGAAATCTCTTATCCATCACCGACAAGTCCAATTTTTCTTATGAAGCACCTCTCTTTCGATTCTCCAATGTTCACAAGATGAAATCTTTCGAAATTAATCAATTATTCATGGAATCGCTACCGTCGGCAATTCAACTAGAGGAATTCTCACAATCGTTAAAACCCGTGTTCGCGTATCTTTACACCGGGATGCTTAACTGGGATAACTACACCGAAGAGAACCAGTTGTTTGCACTGTTGATAATCATAAAAAAATTAGAGCTAGAAGAATTGGTATTCCCCGTCTTGGAGAACTTGAACAAATCTCTCAGCACCAGAAACGCCATCCACTTCTTCAACTTAAGTTGCGAGATGATCGATATGGAGAAATCACATGTTTCCTCTTCTACTTTTAATTCCTTGGCGGTCTCGGAGATTCGCCCTTCGTCACTTTCCACTCTCTTTCAACAAATCACAGAGATCTGCTATCAATACCTTCGCAGGGAAGATGCGTTAAACAGCACCAAATTCTCCATTTATAATACAAAAAGTATATCTTTTAGTGCGCTTAGATATTATCTCGTTCGTGAATCGAACAATCGGCTGACATCTGAAAATATCGGCCGTCACGAAATTGTTGCGCCCACAAGAGACACAGTAGCTTTTAGGTTTTTGGTAGAGTGGATTAAAACCCATGAAAATTGTGAGATCTTTATCACAGATATACAGAAAGATGAATTATTTGGGTTGATCGATCTAAGCGCGGTAGGACCAAAAGTTTTGCTTGAGGAGGTAAATTTACGATCATTTTTGAGACAAAAATCATCAGCACCGCAACCTAATAACTTTTTTTCTTTCCAAAAAGGTCATCCCTTCAACACTAATATCATTGCCTCAACTTTACGACGCAATGAAATCAATAGTCAGCGACGTTGTCAAAGCAAACGAACAAGCCAAAAAACACAGCACAGCCTCGACATTTAGCACGTTGGATTCCAACACCACCACATCTATACCATCAATCTCGCTAGTCTCAGATAGAACAGGATTTCTGGTAGTTCCGCCAAAACTTGCCACGTCCCTGAAGAAGTTGGGGAAGAAGCACATTCCTACAAGTCTAAGCCGAAATAAATCGTCTCGACGTACCAGCAACATCGTTGATTTTCCGCACTTATCCTCACAACCCTCTCAGAATGCCCGGAGACCAATGAAGCAAATACGGAGCAACCAATATTCGAAGTTTCAAACACAAATGTCCGAACAAGAATCCGAAATACTAGATGGGAGCGAAATACTTGATCCTCACAAGGACCTTAGTCGTCATTCTGAAATTTCAGCAGCTGTTGATAGCGTTTTCAAGGCCATCGCACAATTTGCTAAATCTCGGGATTCAAACGAATCCGGAGTACCTTTAAGTAGATCCACATTTGGTATAAAGGATAATCAATCGATCAAAACCATTTCCACAAATTCATCGAAATCTCTTTTGGTTGGCGGAAATGAAACTGACACCAGCTACACTAACGTTCATACCGAAGATACAAATTATAGTATTGGCAACAATTATAATCCTAACGACGATACCGTTCATCGAACTGCTGTCAGCCGGGCGAACACGGTTAACTCTACTCGAAGTGCGTATCGGGATCAACGTGCAACACCAAAACTAAAGATTTTGAGGAAAACCACTTCTTCCTCTACCAAAACATCATCCACGAAATCAGAAACTTCAAATCCAAATTCCACAAATGTGCCAATAGCCTCTTTCCCGGACTTTTTACCAAATATTGACATATCCAGTAGTTCGAGTGACGGGTTTTTTGACGAGATATTTAATATGAATGGAAAAATCGTGGATGGTTGACAGCAACAACGACGTTAAGATAACAGAGAACGCTAGTCGTGATCATTAACTAGCCTAATCAGAGAAACTTAAGTGTTTTCGAACAGTTATTGATGAAAAAACTTTCTTAATAGAATTAGAACATTAGGTAACCGAATTAATAATTAGAGCATTAATTATTATAATATTAATATAAATAATAGCATTGGCATCAAATATTGCATTTGTACCAATAATATAAAAATATACTACACAATTAATGGAGTGTCAAAGTTAACGAGTGGTACACTTCGTACGCTCCGGGAATTAAAATAGAATGATGAAACTTAAAAAATGGTCCGCTAAAATAAACTAGACTATGAGGACCGTAACCCAAAAGAATTTTAAAATAAGGATATTGAGATCATAAGGTTTCACTATGTTTAAGTTGCAAGTAGAGGTTATGGAATTATAAACAAAAAATAAATATTTTTCCACCAATTATGCACGTAAGAACTCAAGAAGTGACTTATTGATTTGGATATGATATAAATGTCTAATGAAAATAAAAATCCTTATATTCGTGTATTTAAAATAAGATATTGAATGAAATAAATATATACGTGTAAAAAAAAAAAAAATTTTTTTCAAAAACGAAATATTAGAACGAATCAGCATAAATCTGATTTCACTCAGTGATGAATCCGGTGGAGTCACCGTGTCGATAAAAAAAAAAGGGTATAGGGTTTATGAAAAACTATCAAATAAAGTTCAAATAGTAAATACAATATATAAACATAGAAAGAACTGTGGAAACAAGGATATACGTAATGAAAACATTTTTTTTTTTTGGAGAAAAAATTCTGAGCTTAACGCGGACGCGAACTAACGCGTCATGGGATAATAGTAACGTATGGCTGGGTTTAACGGGTATCGCCTAACGTCAAGTAACGTCCACAGAAGGTTTACACAAATCCGTAATATCTCTCAAAAGTCTTGTCGAAATTTGTTTTCACTGTTTACGCGAGAATTTTTTTTTTTTTTTTTTCAAGAATTTGTTGATCTTGCCGACCTTTTATAATGGAATCACTGATCATGTGATTTTCGATTTTCGTATAATTTTATTACTTTATATTACTGTATAAAACATATCTAAGATATTACTTCACTTTAAAAATGCTATATAATATTTAAGAAAATAACTTAAAATTTTATTGATTTTATTTGTTTATTTGATTTTTTATTTCTAATCAATTTGCATATTGACATGTTTATGAATCTTTGATAATACATTAAAATAATTAAATGGCAAAACATTTATTAATAAGTTTATAGATTTGTATATAATTTTTTTTTAATTCTTAACATTAGAATTAATTATCATATTGATCTTATAATCCAATTGTTTATTAATTATTTACTATAAAAAATAAAATAATAATAAATAATATAAATAATAATATATAATAATTTAAATAATAATAAATAATAAAATAACACAAATAATATTATAATTAAATCTATAAAAAAAGATTTTTGAAAAAAATCTCTCTTTTTATTAATCTTTTTGCCAATCCAAAAAACATATATACTTAAAATATTTTATATCTTTATAATAACAAAATCTATATATTCTCAAAAAAATAAAATTCTTACATATTTATTATTGATTTTTTGAAAATTTTCTTTTAAAGTTTAAATTTTTATAATTAAAAAAATAATTAATAAGATAATTGTTAAGAATAATAATAGAAATACTTGAAATATGTTTAGATTAATTAGAACTTGTATCTTCAAATAAATTGTTAACAATTGGTTAAATAATAAAAGAAATATTAGGAAAAAAGAAAGCTTAAATAATATCAATATCTGCAAAATTAAAAAAAAAATTCTAATAAATAGTAAAGACTGCAAAAGTTTTTTTAGCAATTTTGTCAAGATATATTAGTTTAAAATATCTAATAAATAAAACTAATTATTCTACTGTATTAATATATATAAAAAGAAAGTAATAATATATTAAACAAAATAATAATAGTTCTAACAAATATTAAAAAGCAAAAAAAATAATATAAAATCAGTTTCAAAAATAAATAAAGTAAAGATTATAATTTTCAATTAAGAAAAATAAAAAATATAGAATTTGTCTGACTGTTTTTGTTAAATAGTCTTTTTGATTAATTCTGAATTATTTAAATATAACTAATTATGTAAATAATTAATTATTCAAACATTAGATAAATTATTACAAATTTTTTATTACTAATATTCTCTTTATTAAACTTTGAATTTCCAAATTATATATTTTTCTTCACTATAAATATCTTTAATACTAAACAAAATTTGTACAATCTTTTTTAAGATTTATTTTTTTTATAATTTCTTTAAAATCAATAAGTTATATTTTATAGTTACTATCAATTTGTTATATATTGTTCTATATTAGAAAAAAAATAAAGATAAAGAACTAGTAACAAGAAGATACTTTATATAAATAAACAAATATTTTTTTTT
>CAJVPV010003896.1:0-10656 GCA_910591835.1 Acaulospora morrowiae | reverse complement strand
CTTTCACAAATCATGTAATTTCTAGTAATACTGAAGATTTTTTTGCACCATCTGACACTGCTGCCTAAACATGTGTTATTGATTAGAGAGCTCTTTGCGAAGTGTAATAAGTAGTTGCTCCATTGAATTGTCTTGTTTGTAAATGGTCTGGACTTAAGTTTGGTATATATGACTTCTATTGATTTCTGTTTCAGGACTTGGTTTATTTCTGGATTAGGAGAGAAAAGTTAATTTTGACCATTCTTCTCAGATGAATTGTTACTAGTTGAAGGATTTTTTTGTTATTTCTGATTTCAATAGTATTGCACTGGGAGCTTCATTGAGTAATGTCGAGTATCACTAGTAGGATATTGCCAGGAGCTAAGCAGGTATTAGAGAGTTCTATCTTGCACTCATTGATGACTAGATAGTTTTTATAAGATTGGATATGGTAGTGTTGGTAATGCCCCACTTCTTGAAGTGATGCTCTGAGAAATAGGTTGTTGTTAATGTTGATTGATTGGAGAGTTTGTTCGCTTCTGTATGATAAGTTGATGGTTTTATCAATAATGTTTAATAGTCGGTACTTATTGATACTGAATAGATTGAGAAATACCCATAAAGTTGATACTGTTGAGCTTGTGAATGTTATCTAGCAAAAGCCATGTGATTGTATATCAGCTGGACATCCTGGACACTTGAGGAGATTGTTAGTTGGATCTATTGTGAAATGTTTTCCTTTGAGCATTATTCCTTCTTGCACTAATGATCATCTCTTGTGGATTTTAACTATTGTGTTTGAGCCATGTATAAACCAAAATGTTGCTCTGGGATTTGGTATTGGACCATGTAATCCTATAAGATTTTCACTATTTGCAAAGGTTTTGAACCAATTTGGTTCTGGGCCAAGATAAATTATGCCTGTATGTGAAGCAAGTTGGTGTCATGTAAGTTTGATAGTACTGCTAAATTTCAGTAACTGATTAGTAAACTTCAGGTTGAGTGCATTTGTTATATTTATTGCTGTTTTTTTGGATTGGGGTTGTAGACCTGTGAATAGAAAGCCAATTGAGTTCTTTGCATTGTTCCAATGGAACGTACATTCTGTTGAACATATGTGAATCTTGAAATCTTTGGCTGCTCTTGTTACATAAAGAATTCAATTATCTTGACTAAATTTCTTTGGGTCACATATAGGGCAGAACTATATTGCCTCTTTCATTTGGATGGACCAAATATCTTGTATAATGTATTTTCTAACAGATGAAATGACAAGTTTGGATATAAGGTTTCTTACCAATGTGGTTTTTTGCTTTTCTTCTATTGCTGATAGGTTGAGACCACTTCGGCTGGTTAGTATTGTGTTAAAACATTTGGAAGAGATTCTGTAAGCTAACTTTATAAGCTTGTTGATTTTGGTTTGGAGCTGTTTAAGATTTGTTTAGTTAAGAAATGATGAGAGCAGAAAGTATTCGAGTTTTCCCATGATTATTCAATCACTGATTTGCTACTTGATCTCTCCTTTCCAATTGTATTTGGACAGCTTGTCAATAATTTGAGTTGATGTTTGGATGAAGGCTTTCTTGTTTGTCCTAAGAAATCTCCTGGGGGAAATTAGTGTGTTAAGATATTTCATACTCTCGTAGGATTTAAGGATTTGGATTTGGTGATTGTCAAATTTGATTGTTTCTTGGGTGCCATGTTTAATCTTAATGTTATTGATGATTTTGGTTTTGTCCTTGTTGCATGTAATACTATTGATTGCAAAAAACTGATTGGTTGTTGCAAGAAGGTCCTCCATCCCTTGTTTGGATTCAGCGATAAGTGCTAAATCATCCATATAGGCCAAGATATTGGGAGCAATATACTCTTGGACTAAACGGTGTTGGGCTAGTTTGGTAATGAGGGGGTCATAGAAGATGATCCAGGTAATGGGTGACAGGGTTTCACCTTGTTCTACTCCATTGTTGACGATAAATGATTCAGTAGGTTCGAAGGGTATATTGAAAAAAATTTCTCTGTTGTTGAGGATGTTTATAAGAAGGTTGACCCATATAAAAATAATTAAATAGAATTAAAAATAATTTGATATTATAATTTGTTAAATATTATTTCTTATAAAAAATTATTTCATATACTAATTTAGCAAACATTAAGATTGTAACCTTTCTAATAAAATATAATTATTCAGAAGATATTATAATAATTATTAAGCAAGCAAAAAGCTTTATTCACATATTTGAAAATATAAACTGGGCTATAATTCATTTTAATTAATTCCAAGCTACTGATATCTTTTTTATATTAGCAATTAAGTAAAAAAGTTTTGAAATTAATATTAATATCTTGTATAACATGTCAGCTCTATAAAGTATAAGATATATAAGAGTTATATATTATTTAATATTTGGATTTCTATATTTGACAATTTAAGTCAACTAGTTTGAAACTGGAATATTTACTAGAAGATTAAAAAGTATTAATCCAATTAATAAATTAAATCTTTAAGAAGTTACTTTCTATTTAATTATAAGAATCTTTAGATTTGATAGTTGTTTAACCAGTAATCAAAACTTAAATATTTACTAAAAATATATATATTTGTTAAGAGATATTACTTCTGCTATATTAGTTATATGAGCAAAAAAATAAAATATAATAAATAACTTATATAGATAATTAACAGTAATTAACTATACTGCTTTTACAAATTTGAATTAATAAATTAGATAGTTTAAATTAGCATTAGAAATTTTATTCTTAAATAGGATTTTCCAAATATATACAAATTACTTATAGAGTAGCTAATACATTAATTAACAATTAATATTTAATAAAAAATTTTAAATTTATATTAATATTTTAAAGTAATAAAATAAACAAATAAAAAAATCTATATTTTTTTAAATTCTTTAAAAATTTTAATAAAATAAATTTAAAAAAAAACATTATTTATTTATTTTTTTTTTAAAGAACAAAGAATTATTATACTTTATGTTTTTATTATAATTTTAGATTTGTAAAGTAAAATTACAAATTTGATAATACAATATAATTTTTCTTTATTAGAAAAAATTTAATGCAAGATTTAAAACTCCTTTATATTATTTAAAAAATATAGAAAAAGAAAATTTAAAACCTATATTATAGCTTTAAAAGATATTTAACAAGCTAAAATTAAGTGAATATTTTTGTATTATATTTCAATTGAATAGCTTGTTCAAATACTTGAATAGTCACTTCTCTAATTAGATATCACTAGTAAAGTTTGTTTTTTATTCAATACCTAGTATTAGCTTTCTAATTATTATTAAAACTCAAGTATAAAAAGAAAATATATTTTAATTACTTAATATAATTCTTTCTAATTACTATTAAAACTCAAATTAAAAGAGAAATATGTTTAAGTATCCAATATTAACCTTTCTAATTATCATTATAACTCAAACTAAAAAGTGAAACAATTATATTATATAAAGTACTTTCTATCTGAAGCTATATTATACAAATATTTAAATAAGATCTTATTTAAATATAAAGTAAAATTGATATAAAGTGTTTTAAAATTAAAAATATTCAATTATATAAAGATATTACAATTACTTTATACAAATTGGTTTTCAAGTTACAAAAGAGATTTGACAAATTCATATTTCAAATATAACAAAAAGATTTTATAAATGAAGTTAGAATTTAAAATGAATTTTCTTTTAAATATTAAAATCTAACCTTACACAATAGACTTATATTATTAAAAGGTAATAAGAAACTTTTGTTGTTATTGTTAGTTCTGTTTATAGAAGTAACTAGAATTTCTAATTATATATATTATTTTATTGGATTTTACCAATTATCAATATAATACCTATAACAATCTAATATTAATGTTATTATATTAATATTATTTATTATTTTTTTTGAATATTGTGAAATACAACTCATTGAAGATTTAGATAATAATAATTGTATAATAGTTTTTTAGATGTATTTAGTCTTTGTTATTAACAAGTAACAATATTATATTTGATAATAATAACTACAATGATTTTTTAAAGAGTATAAACTATTTATTTTTTATTTTTTTTTGAAATTCATATTTTGGGAAATGTTATTATTTCTTAATAATTATTGAAGAAAAAGAATCTGTTAAAAAAATAATAAAATGAAAAATAATATTTTTGAAAAAAAGAAGAGATTTAAAAAAAAAATCTTTAAAAAAAAAAAACCCCCTGACATTAGCAGAAAAAAAAGAAAAAAAAGTTTAATAAAAAAAGTTTAAAAAACATAAGAAATAAAATATAAAAAGATAAAAAAAAAAATATAAAAAAGAAAAAATTGAAAGAAAAAAAAAAAAGGGAAGAAAAAAACTATTAATTAAAATTTATTTAATTAAATTATAAAGTTAAATTAAATTAAATATGAATTGAATTAAATAAAATAGATCTAAAATAAATTTGAATCAAATCAAATAAAATTTAAATAAAATGCAATTTGATTTAATTTGTTATAATTTCTAATTTATATATACTGTTTGAGCTTATTTTATAAATAAATAATTAAATTAAGATACAGATTTTATTCTAATTATAATAAAAAATATATTGTTATTTTCTTTATAAAAATTCATATTTGTATATTAATATAACTTTTTATATTATTTTGTTAAAAAAAATATTTATTATTGTTTTTTTTTTTTTAAATAGATAAATATCATTGCTTTATTATAATTATAAAATTGAAAAATTTATATAAGAAAATAATAACAACATTTCTCACATAACCAGTTGATTAGTAAGTTTAATGCTAACTTTCTTATGGTAAGTTATCTAAGTTGCAAAAAAAAAAATATTAAAACCAATACATTGTCAAAGATAATACTGAGTAGCTATAAATACCTATTCGGATTTATAAATAAAAGACTATAAAAAAAAGAAAATACTAAACAAAGAAATAGATGCAAAAAAACCAATTGTAAAGCTAAGAATGCTCTGAAAAAGCATATCATGCTAATGATTCCATTTAACTGAAGTATGGTATGTATATACTTATCATAAATAGTTAGGCTACTATTTAAAATATATAGTAGTATTGATAATATACTATATTTCTTTGATAGTCAATTTGTTAAGATAATTGTATTGTTGTTTTGTTGATATGATTAGTGATTGGTTTGTTTATTGATAGTATAATTAGTTTGTTTGTTGGTAATGTGATTTTGTTTTGATAGTTATTGCCAAAAAAGGTTTTGTTTATGTTAATTAGTGTGTGGTATTTTAGTAGTACATATTTGTTTGAATATTTAGTAGAATTTGATTAATTGGTTTTGAGATATTGATCAATTAACAAAAGTAAACTGATTGCGATTTTTTTGTGAAAATTTTTTTGAAAAAAAGTTTTGTGATTTTTGTGACATAACAAATTATATTGAACAATAATAAGAATTAAATAAGGAATATATTGCTGGTTCTCCAAGTCAACAATATAAATATTTTTAATATGTGATTTGGCTTTTTAGTTTGCAAAGAAAATCTTTAAAAAATATATATAATTATTTAATAAGAAATATGTATTTGTAAGAAGTGAAAATGGGAAAAACCCTAAGAAAGATTTATAAATAAGTAATTGTTACAAGTCTTTTCTTATACAATTCAGCAAAGATCCCAAACTTGCTTTTCTTTAGTCAAAGGTTTTATTCCAATGCATTAGTATATTTCTTTAATTTCTTTAAGGTTTTTATAATGAAGATAAAGGATGTATAAAGGACTTTGAAAAGTTAAAAGGTAAGAAAAATATTTGTTTTTTTAATTTTGAAAGATAGTTATTAAAAAAAGAAATTTTTTAAAAAAAAGTTGTGTATAGGAAAGAGTTTTTTTTTTTTTAATTATTATTGTTTTTTTTTTTTTTTTTCCGATAGGTAAATATAATTTCTTTATTTATTGGTATTATATTTTAAAGTTATATATACTTGTAAAAGAAACAACATTTCTTGTGTGTGAAAATGCAATAAGTTAAATACTAGCTTGCCTATATATCTATATCTAGCTAATATTGAAAAAAAATTTTAAAACAATATTATATATACTAAATATAACTGAATAGTGACTATGCCTACTTACTTAGAGTTTTTTAATTAAATATAAAATAAATAGGAAATAAAAGAAAATTGAAAAAAAAAAAAACTGAAGTTACAATAACATTGGTTACTAAAATTAAAACTGAATCACCTACACTATAAAATCTATGTAAACAAAAAGAATATCTAAAAGGTAGCCAATAGTCTGATCCTTGTACTGGTACTAGTCTTAGAGATATAACTCTTGTTAACATAAATAGTAGAGCATAGTTGACGTTATTTATTATTGTTATTGTTGTTATTATTATTGTTATATTAAAAAACCAGTTTAAACAAGTTTGATTTTTTCTTTATTGTTTTGATGAAATTTGATTGGATGATTGGAGAGCAACAATCATCTGGAGTGTAAACTGATTTCAGTTTTTTGAACAAAAAGTTTTAAAAATTTTGAAATAGTACAATAAGTATTACTATGATAAGGTTGTATATAAAGGTTGTATTAAAGCAAACAATAAACTCAATAACTCTATTTGAGTATGTTTTTTAAAAAATATTTGACTTAACATGTATAATGGTATTGATGTGAATGGTTTTTATATTATAATAAATAAAAGGAGAGGTATAAGAGAACAAAAGAAAAGAGTATTGCCACAGGCCTTTTCTTATGTAACCAAAGGATAAGCAAGACTCCTAAACTTGAATAGACTTCGACCAGAGGTCCCATTTCATTGTATCAATTGTCTTGAAGGTTCTTGAGTTCTTGAGCTGAAGCTTACTTGCAATAAAGAGTATAAAATATTTTTTCTTAACAAAAATTATTATAAAAGAAAAATTTTTAACAAAGTAAACACAATCAAAAATTAGGGCTCCGAAAAAGTACTGAACTGATATCAAACTGGTATTAAACTAGTACCAATCTATAGTAAATTTAATATATGGGTTGTGACCTACTCATATGTTTTTATAATAAATTTAAGTATCGAATTGATATCAAAGTAGTATTATTAGGAGCCCTATCAAAAATTAAATATCTTTTTTAAAAAAGAATTTTTATTTTTGATAGTAATAACAAAAAAAAAAGTTTTTATAAAGAAAAAAATAATCTAATAAAATTTTTAAAAACTTGTTTTATTAAAGTTTTTTAAAAATTTGAAGAAAATAAAAAAAGGTTTTTTATATTATTTTTATATTTTTATAATATAATTTTTTACTATTATATTTTATAATAGAAACAAGATATTGTTATATATTGTTTTTACATTAGGAGAATAATAGAAACAGAAATAGAAAACTAATAACAAGAAAATATTTTATTTAAAAGGATTAATGTAATATATCAAAGTTTTTAAAATATATCAAAATAAATACAATTCTAAAATTTATAAGATTAAATAAAAATGATAATAGTAATATGTTTTAATAAATATTAATTTATTTATTTAATAAAATAAAAGTTTAATTCTGTTAACTTTTAAACAAAATTAAAGACTTTATATATATATTTGAGTTATAATATTTTTGTATATAATAAATATAAATAATATAAACTAGTAAAGATATAAAGGATATATTATATTTGTTAAAATAATTATTTGCATATATTAATATAAAAACAAGTACTTTGAAAAAAATGATTAATAATAACAAAAATAATAAATAAAAGAATATTCTAGATTTAGTAATATAAAAAATATAAGATTTGTAGATAAAATTGCAATAGTAAATCAATAATACAAAAACTTTTTTAAAAGCAATATTATTTTAAAAGTAAATTTTAATAAAATTAAATAAGAAATAATAAAAATTTTGAGTAAAAATCAAATGTAAAATATATAAAATGTATTTTTAAAAATCCACTTTATATAGATTTTTTTATTACTTTTAAATAATATAAATTTTGATCTATTACTTTATATTACCTTTTTTTAATTATTAATTATTTATATATATCTTTTATATCTTTTATTTAATTGAACTTTTCTATTAATCTTACTAATAAAAAGTTTTTTATAAATTATTAATTATAATATTCTATTTTATATAAAGTATATTTATAATTTCAAAAATTGAAATTGAACAGATTTGTATAAATTCATATAAAATTTAAAACATTATTAAAAATAATAGTAGATTATAATTTACATATTAAATTTAATATAAACCTAAGAATCGATAATCAAATCAATTTGAATTATTAGGATTCTTAAGCAAGTGTTTTTCAAATATGTTAATTATTATTATACATATATATATATTTTGAAAAAATAATATTCAACAATTAAAAAAGTCATAGTAATATCAATATATTTTAGATTTGTTTTGCCACAAGATTTTATTTTAAACAGAAGAAATAAATTGAAATAAAAAGGTAAAAAAATTTCAAAAAAAAGTTTTTTAACTAAATAAAATAAAGTAAAAAAAATTAATTATTAATTAATTATTTATTTTATAACAATTTTTTAATTTTATATATATTAATTTAAACTTAATAGATTGATATTCAATATTTGATACTTAATATACTTGCAAAATAATATATGTATCTATATAATAGTAATAATAATATTTAATGCTTATTAAATAAGTAAATAAATATTAAAATTAATACAATATCAAAACTTTAATTCAATAGATTTATATAAAATTAATATTGAAATTAAAACTACTTAAAACTTTACATTTAACAAAACCCTAGAAAGTTTATTTTCAATTAGTTATAATTTGTGTTTTACAAGTACACATTTGTTATTTTGATATATTTTTTATAAATATTCACAATAGATTAAATAAAGATTTATATTGACAATAAAAAAAATTTTTTTTTATATCATAAGAATATGATTTATAAAACACTTGAATTAGATTATTTAAATTTCATCTTTAAGTTGGGATTTTATTGTTGATAAGTATTGTAATTTTTACTTTTTAAAGATTTTATTTTAAGCATTAATTAAAATTTTTTCAAAAAATAAATCTTTTCCTATAACATTACATACATGGATATATTGATTAGATTTACCGAAATTGTATTGGCTTTTTTTAAAAAAATAAAATATTCCACCTATATTGTGTTTATAAATATCAATACAAAAGAATCTAATTTTGTTTTAATTTAAAAGAGAGATTATACGATGTCGAGTTGACCTCGTGAGATGGAATGGCAAAAAATTTCCGGTGAATTTTCATTCACGAAAAACTTTAACAAGAGGACTGCTTACCATATAAGCAATCAATAAAGAATAAATTCAAAAAATAGAAGAAATAAAGCATAAACATGTGTGATTCGGTGGAACCTTGTTTCTTAAAAAATGGAAAAGTCCAATAGAGTTTTGGTTAATTTGACAGAAGAGGACAAAGAGAATGTGCGTAATAATAAGCAAAAAAAGAATGGACCCTGAATTCGAGAAGGAAATAATTATTACGTGGTCAAAAAAACCGGATTTATTCTAAGTAAATGATCTTAGATCATAATAAACCTTAATTTCAATTTTGATAGACGATGTGTGAATATTTTTTAGAAATTCAGGTGAGTTGAACATCATAGCTATAAACAAATACAATTGCAAAAAAACCTTCTAACCATATTTGCTAGCAATAATATGAGGTAAGATTACCATGCCTTTTGCACATCAACGTTCAAAAACTCCGAGATAATACAAAGTATTTTGGAGAAATTTTCAAATTAAAGTTAGGAAAATTTATTTTTACAACGTACAAATCGCGATCTTGTTTAAACTAACTATAATGCGATAAATTATTTAAAAGATGAAAAATTCTTTCTTGCAATTCCGACTCTCCAAAACAATATTTAAAGGGTGGATCTTGCATCACTCCATTTTTCTTTATATTCTTGACAACCTAACAAAAATCCCATCCCACTAACAAGACAATACATCAAACAAATAAACAAAACTGTCCATTCCACAGAAATAATCTACTCTTATCATGCTCAAACAACATTCAAACCAGATCTTTCACTCCTAACTAATGCTCTAACTTTTCTTAAAAATATACCAATATCAATCCAAAATCTACAACTTCCATCTTAAAATACTTTTCAATACATTTCCAACTAAATCTCATCTTCACACTATACTATCATACATCTACACAAATGATATATGCCCATGCTATAACTTCTTTCCAGAGACTATACATCATATTTGGCTTTGCAAACACAACATAAACATAATTAAAAAAATATTATTCAATACTCAAATACTAATTACAAAAAAAATTAAAAACAATAAAAACCTTAATCCCCACCTAGTTCAAAAAACAATCAATACTACTATCCAACTAATCAACTTTGCAACAGGTACATTATAACTCAAAAATCTTTTCAACAATTTTTAACCAACACAACATGACCTTAAAATCCTCAATGAAATATAAAACAAAACACTTGAACTTATCTATCAACACATCTGGATCCCAAGAAACAAAGACATGATTGCAGAGGAAAGCTTTCTTAACATATCTCAAAACATTAAACACAGAAGAAACAACAACAACAAAAAACTAAACAAAAACCTAACTATTTACAACAAAACATAAACAAACAACTCATTAAACAATAACAAACAAATATATCAACACAAACT
>CAJVPV010003895.1:0-10657 GCA_910591835.1 Acaulospora morrowiae | reverse complement strand
AAACATTTTTTCTTGCTTAAAATTACTATAAAAGGAAAATTTTTAACAAAACGGACGCGATCAGGAGAGAGTTTTTTTTTTTTAATAATTTATTTTTATAAAATACACAGTGAAATTCAATATAGTGAATATTTGATATAGCAGAAATATATAAAATTTCAATATAATAAAATAGACTCAAAAACTGATATAATAAAATAATCTTTTTTTTTTTTTTAGTAAGTAAACATCATTTCTTTAATTGATTTGTATATTAAAAGTATATATCATAAAAGAAACAACATTTCTCATTTGCAAATACAGTGAATTTAATGTTAGCTTGCCTACAGAAACCAAATAACTAATATTGAAAATAAATATTAAACCAATATATCTTATCAAAAGGTACCGAGTGATTATGTTTATCTACTGTGAATAGGAAAGGTATAATGAGGGATGGACGCATAACGCGATTCGCGCGTCGCGTGTCTAAAACCCAGATATGTGATATTGAAAATGAAGTAGTTTAGATGATAGTTTATTAGTAAGCTTAAAAAGTCTAAATCTGTAATGTCAGCGATAGTCTATTCTAGCATAGCATTAGGCTATAAAAGAACAATGTACTCATGTAAAAGAAAAGAGCAAAAAACAAACTGAAAAATAAAACAAGAAAACTGAACACCCAAAAGTATCATGCTTTATAGTGGGACAACTAATTAAAAATTGCTAAATTAGTAGTGCGATTGACAATGCCAAAGAAGAGAATTTCCAAAAAATAAACTTACCTTGTTTAGTATCGTTAGCTTGGAAAGAGGATAATCCAAAGGGCCATGAAGGAACGGTGGCAAAAGATTATCAGTAAAAGCACAAGGGCAAGAAACAAGAGAAACATTAGTTAAAAGAAAACCTGGCCAAGTCAAATCACACGCCTCGACTAAAGAAACCTACCCACCTGAACGTTACGCGAGTACTAGTCTAAGAAGCAACAGACTTGCCGAAAATCATGTTCACACTACTTAGTATTAGAGAAAATAAGATTGATATAGTCTTGAATTAGTTTAGTAATACATTTGGAAAAGTTATGATTGTTTTGAATATAGGCATCTGTGACTAAGGTAGATAGGTTAACTGTTGTTATTAAATCTTGTACTGATGAAGATTTTTGTGGATTTTATTTGAAAGTCATTTGTTTGTCTTTGATTATATTAATAGAAAATTTGCCTTTCCATTTTATAACATTTTGTGAAGAGGTGTTAGCCATAGCATATCGTGGTTTCCATATAGTATTATATAGTTGTATTAGAGCTTTAGTTGATGCTTATGCCCAATTGTTAAAGTCCACTAGAGAAAAAATGTTGTCAGTAATGCCATATGCTAGCTTTACAACCTGCTATATGTGGGTTATTGGTTCTAAGTTCCTGTTGGGATGGAGAATAAGATTTGTTTGCTTGAAAATCTGATTAATTTCTTTTGAAGCTATTGGGTATTTGAATATATGCTATATATTTTCAATGCAAAGTTCACATTATAGGCAATAGAAATCTGGATATTGGTCTGGATATAGTTAATAAAGATTCTCTCATGTAGGAAAAGTTCCTAATAAGAACTTAATACAAAAGGCAATTAGGTCACTGTATTTGTTATTTCATGCAATTTTTAAGGTTTTATTGGCTTTGTTAATTATTTTGATGCCTTGAGAATTGTGAATAGAATCAAATATTTTTAGAATTAATAAGCTTTCTGCTATTATATATGTTTTGATAATATTGAGGATCTTTTTGTATCATCTGACACTACTACTCAACTAAGAGTTGTTAATTGAAGGGTTTTTTGAAAAGTATAATATTGAATTTAATTTCTCCAAAAGATTAACAATTATACAAATACATGGCAGCAGTATATTAACACCAACCAAACATGTCCAAACGTATTATAAAGCTGTAACAACATGATAATAGTAACAAATAAAATATACGTCAATACATCTATACAATACTATTACAATACAACAAATAAACAAACACATATCAAACAATAAAAACAAAAAATACATAGCAAATTTGTTAATACAATAAGTAATTACATAGCAGCATGTCAAAATAATTAACAAATATATATCAAATTACAATACTGTAGCATATAGCAGCATATCAACCTAATAACATATCTATGTGTTGACATGCTGACTGCAAACTATACAACAAATACATACTGTAACAAAACACATATAAATATTAAACAATATGGCAATAGTGGAACATGCCTTTCCAAGAAGACATATAGCCTATAAACAAATACACAAGCACTTCATACATTGAATACTCTAAAACAAGATATTTTACAATACAAACATATATAAAGACTCTATTAAACTAGATATTGAAACAATACAAAAACAAAACAAGATTATAGATCATTTGCTCACACTTAAAACAATTGTCATGCTGATAATATATTATAGTTTTACAAGATGATCCACAATTGTCTTCACAAGATCAAAACAGAAAAAATTAACCTGGGATCTCATTCAATACTATTTTGCAAGATACTATTACTGCAAAAATAATGAATATCAACTCCAAACAAATTTTCAAAGCTGATATCATCTGCAGATATATAAAAGATTTTTAGAGAAAAAATGAAATGTACATGTTCATCCTTGATGAACACATTATCAAAAACCCATTGAACAGATTTACCATCTTCACAATTTTTAATCCAAGTGAATGCAACCCTCAAGGCAATCACCAAGAACTTATAGTATCCACATACAATAAATATCCAACACACAAAAAACAATTTCCAAATCAACAAGATCCTTAGACTTTAACAAGTCAGAACATAGGTCACATGACACAAACATTCTTATATTTAACCAAAATAGAAATTTCAAATCCTGAACATAAAGAGTTAGCCATGCAAGAAATCATTATGTCAAATATGAAAGAGATACAAGAGATAATCACCTCAAACATAACAAGCCTGCAAGACTAAGAGATTCTAGATATATTACTTGACATTTGAAAAAATGTAAGTTACCAAACAAGAAATAAAACCATATAACCAACTAACCCTTATTTCATTACAAAAAAAAGAGCATATATAGCAGAAATTTTGGTAGTAAACATATTAGAAGAAAACAAAGAGGAACAAGTCAAGTACCTGATGAATACCTTTAAGCTATCTGAGACTAAAAACAATCTTATTAATATAGAATTTATCAATGGAAATTACTGGTACACAATACACTTTAAATTGCAGCTTGACCTTATAGGCTGTATAGAAAAGATAAATAACAATGAAAATGAAAATCTTAAGATCTTATACTTAAAAGAAGAACCAGAAAAAAGAATTGACAAAAAAAGAGATACCACTTCAACAACATTTCCAAACAACAATACAAGTATCCAAGTCAATAAATACTTTATAATCTTTAAAAAATGATAAACTAGTCAAGATATCAGTCGCATTATTTAGCCAATTTAACATATATAATTTAAAGGACAGTTCATCACCTTATGGCATTGGCATGCTAATAAGAACTTTTCTTGGAGACAACAGAAAAGAACAATTAAACCTAATTATAAAGATCTTTGTAATCCCAATTAAAAAGCTTATCTATCAATATATAAAACACATTCAGGAAAATGAATAGTTCACTGGTTATTTTAATATAGAGATAAACAAAAAAAGATGCATCAAAAAATTAAACCAGGCAGACAAGAAACCTATAATAAAAGATATTAAAATACTTAAACTGGAAGAGCTTGAACTGTAACATTTTAAGAAATACACAAAAGCCATATAGCCAGCAACTAATAATCCTTTTAAAAGCAGCTTCTTATCCAAATACAAGAAAAAGGGCAAAAAAAAGATTACAGGCACACCAAGCACAAGTAATCTTAAGACACAAGATGTAAAAACAGAAATCATAATTCTGAATATTCCCTGCAACTTTTTCAAGCATAGTATCCAAGAGATATCAAAAACCATGACATAGTTATACAAATGGATATACAGATAGAAGAGCAAGAATACTTCAAAACAGCTATAATAGTTCTTAAAGATATTAAAATAAATCTTCAAGAAGTTTGGACAGTTCTGATAGACAAGGCTATAGCAAAAATTATGTCACTCCAGAACTACAAAAAAACCTTACTATAAAGAAATAAATACACTGCAAGGATTTATGAAATTGGAAGGGATACATAATCTACAAGAATAATGAATGCAATCAAATATATTAAAGTGAAGACAGTACGTATTCTTTTAAACAGCCAATCAGGAAAGAAAAAAAGATTTGCAATTATAGGCTTCAAGAATGAAAAAAGCCTTTATCAAACAATAGTGAACCATGTTTTTCTTTTCAGAAATCAGACTTGGTGAAGTATAAAGAATAGTGAAACAGTGCATAAAGATATACAAAGCAACTGGAAGTTCAAAGAAATAATCACTTATAAAGTTTTTTACAAAATATCAAACCAGGTAACAAAACAAGACCCTATGCAGATAAAAAAACAAATCTTCTTCAAAAATACATATTATAGCTCTAAAAAAAAGAAATACACTTAAGAAAAAAGAAATAACAAATCCAGTACAAAACTCAATCCAGTTGGATCACTACTTAACCTACTCTTACAAATAGCAAAACAATTAAACCACTTTAGTGCCAGGTTAGCAAATCTGAAAAAAAATCAATCAACAATAAATGAAGCCAGAACAGACTTCAATCACTTCTAAATGAATATCAAGGTTGAACCTAGAAAAACTGTTATTGAGTTTTGGTCAAGCTCACATACAGAAGCAGAAAGACTACAGCACCTTATTAATTCTATATTTAATAACCCTCTCCTAGAGGTCAAACAAAAAGAAACCTTTCCAATATCAAAATTTTTTAAATATCAAAAAACAATTCCCTTAACAAAAATCTTTATGTTTCTTTCTTATTCCATGTAGGCAATCCTAGTATCAACTATTTCAACAAGGTTACCAAATACAGCAATAAATAAGGCCATATACAACTCAACTCCAAGCCAATTAGAAAGTATTCTGCATATATACAGAAATCTTCTGAAAACAATTAACAATTAAACATTACCTTTTAAGAAAATACACAGTGACACTGATTATGTCAACAACACTGATCACAACTCTATCCAATCACAAAATTTTTATTGTATTTATTCATCACCAATTTGAAATAAAACAAATTCTTATACCTCACATCCTTATCTTCATACTTATACTCTCTTCAACTCAACATAACATCTGAGGACATTATACCTCTCAAATTCACAACAAACAAATTCATACTAAATATAGGCACATACAATATCAGGGGCATTAATCTGATTCTGAACCAGGACAACCTGATATTAGAAATGGAAAAATGGAAATCAATATTCTAGGCATCAGCAAAATCAAACTGTTACTCAACAAAGCATATTTTATTTTTAAAAATTATGCAAATTACAAATGCTACACAAGCTCAACACAGATTAACCCTAATGGAAGTGGAGTAGCTTTAATATTTAAAAAAGATCTCTCCAAACATGTGGAAAAAGTAGACAGATGGAATGGTCATATTGTCATAACACATCTCTTTTTCAAAAAAAGAAAACAGGTTATTATTCAAATATATTTACCCAGCAACAAAAAGAAAAGTCATATCATCCAGCAAAAAATATGTCAATTAATTACAACAAAAATCAAAAACAAAAGCAAGATTATTTTCATGAGAGATTTCAATATAGCTAGCAACCTAGCTATTGATACACTATACAACAGCAAGCCTATCAATACCTGAAAATCAGAGGCAGAATTATTTAATTTTCTCAACGACAGGGCTTTTACAGATATTCACAAAGTTTGGAAACAGACCTTTTATCCTTAACCTGGATTGGCATATCCACCCATAGCAGAATAAATTATATATAGACTTTACTAGACATCATCCTAAACATAATATACTCTTTCACTAATAAGGATTTTACAAATATAGTTAATAATAATCACACTCTACTTTGTCCAAAGCTTTTTATAGTCAATCTCTCCAAGTGCACAAATCACATATTTTATAGAAAAAAAGGGAAAGTAATAACAATACTCTATTAAAACTCTATTGCAAACCAATGGAACAAGTTTGCTAAAAAAGTGAAAAAAAAATTCAAGCTAGCAATCTTAATACTGCTATTTAGGATCTTACAAAAAAAGACTAAGCAAATCTAAATCTAAATCAAACAGCAAATAGCTGGCAGGCAGATGTCACAACAACAATACTGGCTAAAGAATTAACAGACCAGATAGAAAGCATCTAGAAAGAATTTGAACAAATTTTAATTATAGTTTAGTATACTCAACCTTAATAACAAAACAAGTTAGAGACAAAAGACAAATACCTAGAAAGAAAGTACACTCACCAGAATTTTTAGAGTATTGCAAAGCTCTACATATTCTTAAAACTCTAAATATTACCAAGGCCTTCAAAGAAATTGAAGATCTTTAAAAGCTCTCAGGCCTTATATACAAATTTAATAAGCTGTAACCCACAATCTGACCTATTCAAGACTACAGCAAACAAACCAGTATAGAAGTAAACAATTGAAACATTTGAAAAAAAAAAGATAAAGGAAATGGTACTAGCAGTCAGAAAATATGTATAAGGAAAAAAAACAAACTAAAGCTTAAAGACATAAACTTGATCTTGGCATAGTGATGCTTAGACTATAAATATAACCAAAAAAAGATGATTAACTTCTTTACTGACAATTACAAGTCATTAGTTAAAATTAATATAATTATAATATCATCAAAAAAAAAGAATAATAACTCTATACCAGACAATCCCATAGTCCCTCCAAGTATATTATAACACATCCCCAAGAAATCAAACAATAGATAGAAAAATACTATATTTAAGTATTCAGAAAACAAGACTTTAATTTTAAAAGTCTCTGTAAAGCATGAAAGGATCAATATAGGTCAAGACCCTATATAGACCACCAGTGGTTTAATCATCTTCTTAAGCAAATTAGCATGGCTAAAATAGAAGATATCCTCAAAAACCTATCAAATAACAAAGCATCAGAACCTTCAGATATTTACTATAAAGCTCTCAAAAAGCTTAAGACCCAAAGCAAAATGTTTCCGGTTAGCCCCCTTCATATTTCTCTTATATTAGGTATCATTTTAAAATTATGAAAACAATGCAACATTTATCTGATACCAAAAAAAAAAGACTGGCTAGCAAATTTTAGCAATACAAAACCTATAATATTGATGAAAACAATGTGCAAATACTTCACAAAACTGATCCCAAACAGGTTTCCACAGTATTTAAAGAAAAAAACATTCACAGGAGGCCAAACTTTACAAAACTACTAGGAGAAATTATACAAGAACCAATCCAGCTGATCAAAAATATTTGTAAAGAAACAAAAGAATAAAAGAAAGAACTCTGGATTCTGTTTTAAAGTCTTCAATACTATCAACCTTGACATGTTATATAGGACTTAAAATTCCAATGCTAATGTTAAATCTTTTGATTACACTATTTCAAGAAAAAAGCTTCAAAATCATAACAGATCAAGGCTTTACAAATACAGTTTCAGCAGAAGATGTCATTGATCAAGGAGATGTTATCTTACTACTCCTTTGGCAAATCTTTTATAACCCTTTGTTTTGCAAAATCCAAGAAAACACAAATATGAAATACATTATGCAATGCATTTGAAGGCTAGATATTTTGTTAAATCAAAGTCAAATGCTCAAGCTACAAAGTGCAGCAATAATATACATGGATGACATCACCTGGATATCCCACTCCAAATCAAATCTGCAAAAAATCTTAAATGAGATTAGAGAATTCTACAAGACAAATGACTTACAAATTAATAGCCTTAAATTGATTTTACTAAATACTATATAAACAGTATAGAAGATTAAGAAAACAACTTTGTAAAGGCTGGAATAGACCGGGAACTAGTTTACAAAATGGAAATCCATAAGACAAAATGGTTTCTAGAAGTCTGGATTGGAAGCAAAGACTCTAAAAAAGATATGATCTGTCGAGTTCAACATAAAATTAACAGAATAACATCAGTATTCAAAAACAAAAGAGCAATAGACAAATAAGCTCTATATATATTCAACAGAGTCCTGGTTTCAAGAATCAAATACAGAATACAAAACTGTTACATTCTATAAAAGAACTGTGAAAAGCTTATGAAGCAATACAGAAAAATACTGAAATATAAGATAGAAGTCTGCAGCACTATTTCAAACAATGTCATTCATAATAAAGAAATTTTTGATCTAAAACACATATTGAATCTCCAGACAGAATCACAAATCACTGGACTTATTAATATTTTAATAATGGGGAAACTATTGGTGAATCAATTATAATAAGACTCAAACAAGCCCAACTCAAAAACTGGGAATCAATTAACATTCTCTTAGAAGATATTTCAGATTTTTTTGACAATAGAGACAACTTCGCAATCAAAATCTTAAAGCTAGGCAATAAAATAGGGTTTCAATTTTAAAACAAGTTCCTAAAAGATAACTTTCAATAGGCAGGAGGCTTTTCTATCATCAAAATTGGATTAAATGATAACTACATATACAAAAAATTCATTTAATCTCTTAAGAAAAGACAGCTTATATATATAGATAAACTAATTGATACTGAGCTTGAATTTCTGCTAAACTGAAATCTCATTAAGCTAATACTATCAGGTTCAAACAAAGGATGCACCCCACAATGGCATAGTAGACTTAGAGAAAGAATCACAAATAGTAAAGGTCTCAAGCTAAATAATAACTGAATAATGAGACTATAAAAAAAAAGTAATATAAGCTAATTCAGTAAGGTCTCCTTAGACAAAAGGATTAAGAAGTGATGTATATTCAAAGATAAACAAAATAAAATTCAATGTGGAAAAATACAAATAAAGAATGATTTAGTAGATAGAATTTTTACACTTTTTCAATATAACTATATGACATCTGGGCCAGAATAAACTCTTCTTAAGGCCAGTAATAAACCGATTTATGACCCAAATAACCTTTAAACAATTCTAATACCAGAAAGTTTAAACAAAATCCATGCAGAAAAAAGAGAGTTCTGGATTGTATTCTTCTAAACAAAACATATGACAACAATAAAATTTTACTAACAAGAATCCCATACAACCCCTATATACTTGAACAACAAGCAATAGTAGCATTTAAAATACCTTTTGACCATATAGAAAAAGCTAATTTTCAGGATAACACAATACTGGACTGGGATACAGAATTAATAAAAAAAACAGTCAAGTCAGAAAATTACAAAGAGGATCTCACAGAATTCTTGTTTAACAACAAACATCCAATGTATCTAAACAATGCACAAATAATCCATCAATATGAATTTTATATAAACAGATCTATGCTAAACAGAAAAACAAACAAAAAAGAAACCAAAATAGGTATTGTATAAATCCAAACTCAAGGGCCTACTCCCAACAGCAGATTCCAATATGAAGTTCAAGACTGGTTATTATTATGTAAAGCAGAGACTATTGCTATCTTAACAGCAATCCTATTAGGTTTAAAAAAAAAAGTTATTATCCATACAGACAACCAAAGCTGTATCTATACCTTTATCATAATTTTCAAGACCAACTTCAAACTGACTCACAGGAAAGCACCTATTCACATGTCTAGGACTTGAAGAACTTACTAATAAAGTATAATCAAAATTCATGCAAAGGTTCACAAGAGATCTTAAAAAAGCTGATAAAAATCCAACATATATATTAGAGTTAGCCAATCTAGACACAACTACAACATATCTAACACAAAAGATATTAAAAAAAAATAAAAAGCTAAACTTTACAATTGGGCTAATATCAGAAAACCATATTACAAAATTTCGCAAACAGACAAGTATCAAGATTATTCAATTTAAAGTTCAACAACTTTTGTGCAAAACTGCTATCAGCTTTCTCAAGCATTTTAGAAAATCAATATTGAGATACAGATGTAACATCACAATAGCAGCTGATTAAATCATGAGTTTGAATCTAAAGATCAAAAAAGGTCTAATACCTTTACTATTAATAGAGCCTGGTTTAGATATGGACATTAACATAGAAAATTATATTCCTAGGCTCATAGAGGTTAATAGTGCCATTAGTATTCAGTCTTCAAATAATCAGAACAATAAAAGGAAGAAAATGGAGATAAAACAAGATATAAGATATAAGGTTATATAAATAAATTAGATAAGATAAGGAACTAATATAGGAGTTTATAGAAAATAAAAGAAATAATTAGTATTAAAATAAAAACTCAATTGGATTTATGACACATGATCTATAGAAATGATTTGCAGGTTTTGACTTTATTAAATAAATAGAATTTTAATTCCAATTAATGGATAAGAAATATATTGTTCTTATAAATTGTATCTAGAGACTTTTTATTGTAAACAAGTAAGCTGGGTTGGAGAAATTATATATACAATTTTGACAAAAGAAAAATGGCATTTTTTTTAATTTGAAAAAAATTAAATTAAAAAAAAACTTTTTTATTATAATAATATTAATATTAACTAAAAATAAATCTATTAGTATTGTAAAATAATAAAAATATTTTTTTAATATTAATAGAATTTTATATGATTTTATAT
>CAJVPV010003894.1:0-10659 GCA_910591835.1 Acaulospora morrowiae | reverse complement strand
ATATATTAAAATTTCAAATAAAATTATTATGTACATTTTTATGTAATAATAAATTTAAGATATGCAATACTTTTGTTTATATAGTGTATATATTAATAAATGGTTGATATCTTTTTTTTTTTTTTTTTTCATAATCAAACAAGTATTTATTGTGTTTATTTAATTATACAACCATAAATGGTTGATATCTAATACCTATTCTATTATAAAATATATATATATATATATATAAATTAAAAAGTATAATATAAAATTTTTAATAAAAATTAAAATATTAAATTAAATGACTTTTAAGTAACATTATTTTATAGATATTAATTTAATTATTTTTAAAATTATTTTTCTTTTTTTAATAATTTTTGTCAAGTTACAAATAAAAATATAAATGCAGATTTTTTTGCAATATATTGTATATTAATAAACAATAGTTTTTTTATTATTATATAAATAAAATTATATATTTAAACAAAAACCTATATCTTTTAACTTATATAAATTAAATACTAGTTTATCAATTTAATTATCTAAACTATATTAAAAAAAATATTCTTTAAAAATTACAAAATCCTTATATTAAAGATATAAGAAAAAGAAACAGAAAGTATAAAAACTGACAATTATAAACAAAATATATTGTCCTAATACATAAAAAATAGATAACAATCCAAATAATCAAAGTCAAGATACATAACAAAAATTAAGTTAACAACAAAATAAATCTTCTCGCTAAAGAAGCTTATATATGTAATAGAAATTGGTAAATTCTTGATATAATTTAATACAATTATTTGATATAATTAATTGAGTTACTATTAAAATATATAAAATAATTAAGTCAGATACAATTATTTTTAAAAATTTAACAATTGAATTAACAGTTAAATAATTTATACCATATATATAAAGAAGCTAAAAAAGAATCAGAAATTGTTTGAATTAATTGATACTAGCAAGAAGCTTTGACAATACTTTATTGAAACAAAATTTCTATTGACATAGAAATAAAAGACTTTATTAAAGAAATATATAAAAAAAGTATATTAACAAAATAGGTAAATCAGAACTATATATAGAAAAAATGGTCTAAAGAAATAGACAATCAGAAAAATTTTGATTGAAAAAGCTTCTAGGAAATAAACAAAGTAGAATAATTCTTGAAAATATCAATAAAGCAAATTAAAAAAAAAGTCTTTCATATAAAGATAATATATACAATAATAAACTATCAATATTAAAAAACATAAATAAAAGATTTTCTAAAAAATATAAAGATCTAATTGAGTATATATATTGTAGATAAGAAAAGAATCCTTTAAGCATCTTCTTTCCTATATATATTATTAAACTCCATAAAAAAATTTAAAATAAAATTTAAAATCAATTACTCAATAATTGACTAAGAGCAGTATAAAAAGAAAAGTTCTAAACAAGCATAACACTTTCCAAAAATTTTTTACAAAAATAATATAAGAACAAATTTTCTTTTGAAAAAGATATTATAGACATCTGCCTGAAACTGTTTCAAAAAAAAAATATTATAGAATAGATCTAATAATTAGCAAAATGGAAATCAAAATAGTAAAGCAAAATATTTATTAAATAAGTTTTCAAGAATTATTTATAAGCAAGTTTGAAAAAAGATATGAAATGATAGATATATTGTAATAGAATAGATAACTTGGTTTTATTTTATTTATTTTTTATCAAGTTATTATTAATCTATTTTTAGTATTATTTTTTTTTTTCATAATCAAACAAGTATTTATTGTGTTTATTTAATCTTATATAAAAAAAACATAATTGTTTATAGATATTTATATATAAACTAATCACTTATACTTAAATACCTATCTTAGGCTATTAACCTCTAGATATGATTTTGAAGATGAATAAAGTTGCTCTTTTTCATTTTCCATTCCTAGGAAAATTCAAGTTCATTATCTGCAGTTCATTACTACAGTTCACCTTGGCAATATCTTGATTATATTATATTCCTAATTATTTTTTTCCTTCCTTGATTTTGCTCCATAACACCTTTGCAATTCCTGATATATGATCTAAACTAATCTTTATTGAAGAGAATTCTTTTGGTTTGGGTTCTAGTAAATCTTGAAGGATCTTCTTTCCTTTTCTCTTTGGTTTTTTTGAGGATGGCCTAGGTCTTGATTGGAAGCAGAACTGGCCTTGCCCTTGCTTTTTCTAAAGAATACTTTTTATATTCTTGTATTTTTTCACACCTTGGGTTCCAGATCAATTGTCTAATTCTCTTACACCAAAAGTCCAAAATTTTATTAAGAATTCTTTTAGCTGGAATTTTGGAAATCTTCATAGGTCGAAGTAAATTAATTCATTCTTTTGAATCTTTTTTTGACCAGAGGCCAATAACTATGTTGATCAGTTTCTTGGCCAAATCAGACTTTTCATCTTTCCATCTATTTACCAGTTCAATTATTGTCGTAAGATTTGTATTTTCCTTTTTATTCACATGTTGGAATATTTATATCTTGACAAGCTTGTCTTGGACTTGGCTCTATATATCATTTTTGATTTTCTGTATCTCCTTACATGTTAGAAGATGGTTTAGGGTTTCTTTCTGAAGTTGACAAAATACATATAAGCTGTTGGATGTTTTTAGAGCTCCTTTCTTAATTAAGGTATCCATAATTGGAAGCTCATTATAAATAAGTTTGGCCTTGAACGTTCTACTTCTTACTGTTTTTATGGATATTGTTAAGAACCCTTCCCCTTTGCTAAAGTTCCATAGTTCTTTCCAGTCGAAATTCTCAGGATTTTGGATTTCTTCTTTCCACTTTTGTTGTATTCAGTTTTGTGATATCTATTGTATTAGTACTTCTCTTTCGTTATAGTCCTTCAGAAATGCTCTGATTGAGATATCAATGGGATTCTGTTCTATTCTGGCATTGTGATTGTGATTGCTGTTGATAGAGGTTCCTATTGAATTTTTGGTTTCTCCTTAGCCAATTTCGCCAGTTGGTTTACTTGATTGTTGAAAGCATCTTTACTATGGACTTTGACTTTCATGAGTTTAAGGTACAAATTCTTTTTGTTGACAATACTGATCGGTCTTGACCAAAGCTGCCAGTTTGGCTTCTTCATTCATCTCTTTAATGTATTTTTGAAATGTTGTTTGCTTATAAGCAAGTAAATATCTATACAGAAGAAGTTATTTGTTCTTATTTCCACCATATTATTATTTGAGACTGAAAGAATTGCCAAGAGGATTGCTGTTAATTCTGCTCTGGTTGATGAAGACCAATTGTCTACTGCTACTTAAAATAATCTGCCTAGGTTTGGTCCCTCTGTTTGGATCCATGCTGTACCCATTCTTAGAGACTGGTCTTATGTTTGTCCTAGTGAACCATCTGTATAGAATTGATATGCATCCATGTATCTTTTATTTACATTTTGATAGTATTCCTTATATAATAGCATACGAAGGTCTTCTGTCACTATATTTTCATATATGATTTGTTTTCTATAGTCTTCGATTTCAATGAAATAAAACTTAGATATAGATATATTCTAGGAGTATATCTTTTCTATCTTGGTTTTGGCCAGGTTCTCTAATGTGTGGACTTCTACTGAAATGGTTGGCCTTTTATTTTACTGATGTTTTTTGATATTGTTGATCCATGCAAATATAAGTATAAAGTTTTCTTCTATATTTCTATATTCTGGGAGTGTCTTCTTGAATTCGATTGTTCCTGGAAGAATACTGGCACTGATTTAATAGTGTTCGGTCATACTGTTAATAGTTATTAATATCTCTTTTCTCCTGGTCCAGTACAATTCTTTGCTGGTATTATTCATACTCACTTGTCAGCTCCATCTTCTTAAGTCTATTGACTTTTCTAATATAAAGAGTGATCTGTCTTGCTCTATCCAATTGTATCTTGTCTAATTTGTTTTTAGTACTTCAAATTCGTTTGCCAATGTTTGTTTTACTAAGAGATACCATTTTGGAATTGGTTCCTATCCTTGGCTCTAAGGTTCTTGAATCAATTTCCAGTTCAGAAGGCTGCTCGATTCTTTATCTATAAGCTGGTCCACAAACATTATGTTATGTTTTTTCAGGTTAGGTACTGTTTTATCATATACTTTGGAATTGTTTATCAAGGTTTTGATTGTAATATGTCTCACTTCCTATTGAAATATGTTTCTCCAATGTAAATCCGAAAAGGTCATTCCCAGCTTATTAGTCATCTTGATCATTTGGGCTGAGAAATTCTTTTTATATGCATTGTGTGACATGTCTTCAGATAGCATGTTTGCTGACTCCCAGTATTTAATTTGTGCTTGCTTCAGACATATTATGATGGATGTACTGGGGTGATCCATATTGTTGAGGTGATTTATAAAGTTAGTAATTTGGCTTTCGATTTGAATTTCCCATATGCTCTTAATTTTGTAGAATGCTTTGTGATATACTGTATAGATAAATTTGACATTGTCTTTGTGATCTTAGCTGCCTGCTTGAGAGCTTTTCTGAGTTGTGCTGAGAGAATATTGACTGTGAGAATACTTATTGAACTGTATTGCATCCTGTATTCAATTCTGGAGATAAGAACTCTATTAATTATGTATTCAGCATACTTGTCTGTTATTAACTTTTTTCCCAGATTTGAAAGCACTGCTTGAATTTCTTGACAAATTTTGTTAGCCATATTCTTGATTTAATCTTTGTTGCCTAACCAAATGCTCAAGAATCTCGAATGACATTTGTGATCTAATTCTATAATCTCTTCTTGATTAACTCCAATCTGGACTTTGTTGGGCTCCTTATTTGGACTATTGATTATAATCAATACTAATTTGTTCCTATTGATTTGGGAATCATTAACCATATAGAACCCCTTTGCCCTTTCTAAGATGTACCTTATATCTTCTTGGAACCTGGCTATCCATGTGGTGTCATCCATGTATGCTATTGCAGCTTGTCTTATTGATAGTTTTTTAAAGGTATTGGGATCACTTATTGATTTGCTGACGTTTATTGTTCATGTACAACTCGACACATAATCTAAGTTTGGATCTTCTTGAATCTAATAAAGAAGAGGGTTATAGAAGATTCTCTACAAAAAAGGTGATAATATTTCTCCTTAATCAATTCCATCACCTGCTAGTACCTCTTTGGTAAGCCCAACGTCTATAATTATCTTGATTGACCTTTGTATAAAGGAGTCCAATAAGAATTTGATAGTTTTGCTTGACACTTTGATTCTTTGAAGTATCCTTTTTAGCATTTCTAAACTCACTATGTTATATGCTTTTGCTATATCTTGGAAAAAAATCCAAAGTTTCTTTTCTTCCTCATGGGTTTCTTCAAGAATATTGTTTAACAAGTATATGGATTCTAATATACTCTCTTCTAGGAGTCCCACAAAGTTGGATCCTTTGAGTATCCTATGTTTTTTACAGATAAGTACCAAACAGTTATTGAGAATTTGGTGAAGCATTTATATGTTGTTTCCAGGAGAATTATTGATCTTGTATTGTTAAGTTCTCCTTATCATTTCTTACTTTTAAAAATTAATATAAGAGGCTGTTTTTCCAGGTTGGTGATATAACTCCAGAATTGAAAAACAAGTTAAAAAAGTTGAGAAAGGTTTTCTTTGCTATGGGACCTAGCTTTTTGAGCATCTCATATTTTATTTTGAATAGTTCTACTGTCTTGTTATTGGGTAGGTCAGAAAAGACTTCTTCCAATTTATTTGGCAAAATTTCATCCTCCATACTATTGTACTATTTTTCTTGTATCTCGGCTTTAGGCTTGTATTGTTCTTTCCATTGGCTATCCAAGAGATCAAAGTTGTTGTTACACTTACGGAAGGCCTGCTGATAATAAAATTCTGTTTGGTTCGGATTTTTTTTTCATCTATAGTGATATATTCTCTATTATTTTCATCAACTATTTTGATTCTGTTAATTGTAATCTTATCTCTGAAGTTATTTGTCAGTATTTGAACTATCCTTTTTTGGTTGGTTTTGAGATCTCAGCATCTAGCTTCAATTGCCTTCAATATTTTCTAGTTGGTTCACTTTCTTTCTTCTTGAATACATATTTTTTTCAGTATTGTTTTGGTAATATACATTTGTTCCATAATGTGTGTTGTGTTATTGTCGATTATATATGTATTAAGAATCTCTAATGCTGAACTAGCCTGTGGATTATCTGCTATTATTTCTGAAGCACTGGATATCCATATATTGAGTTGTTGTATTAAAGGGAGGGGTATTGATACCGGGTTCTCGTTTTCGAATTTCTTTTTAATCTTGTGCAGGTTTTTATATATTTTGATCAGATTCTTTTCCTTAGTATTCTTTGTTGCATTGCAAGTATTTGTACATCTTCTGGAACCTTTCTTTTCACAATAAAGGTTGTTAAATGCTATGGTAATTATTGTTTTTTCAAAATTCTTCCAGATTCCTTGGATCTGTACTACATTCTCTATATTGTTTGTTTGTTAAAGTGCTGCCAGCCTTTCGGAAAGTTTGATTTTAATAATTCTATTGTCGACTTTGAATTTGTATTTGTCCTATTGCTCGTTAGTGATTTTGTTAATGTCAATTATTTTTTTGTATTACTGCTTGGCTTTGGCAAGTTGGGTTATAGGGATTGTAAGTGTGTGAAGAAGTATACCTCTAGTTATTTTAAAGTTCAATAGAGTATAATCACTATTTGTAACTTTAATGAAGCTACGACTTTGCAATTGGAATATGTTATTTGCTATTTCCATGGAGCCTCAAATATAATCTATTCTACTTGAACTTGTATTATTTTTCCAGGTATGAGAGGGTTTTGGTTTTTCCCAGAGTTGGTGAAAGTTCACTAGATTTCAATTTAAGAGATGGTTGAATATTGAAGCTTCTGGATCTTTTGGTGGGGAGAAGTTATTGTTTGTTTTGATACTTGCACGGTTCTGTCTGGAATTTAATATTGTATTGAAATTTCCCATCACTATAACTTGGTAGTGCTATAAAATTTTGTTTTGTATTAATGCTTGTATCTTTTTTTAAATGTTGTTACTTTTTTGTTTATTATAAAGGAGGTATATTTGGACTACCCATGTTTTATGTTTTTTGCTGAGAAGATTAATTACTACTAGGTGTCCCTCGATTTTGTTCACTTGTGCAATATGTTTTTCCAGATCTTTATGCACCAGTAGAAGCACTCCTGCTCCTCTCGGATTGTTGGAGCAAGAACTGGAAAAGCATTTGTATTTGTCTTTACTGCTGCTAAATATGAATGCTTGGTTGTTAATAGTAAGTTTGGTTTCACTTAGTTCAAGAATATCGATTTTTTTGTTCCATATCTATTGAATTAGCATTTCTTGGTTTACAGTTCTTGTGATACTTCTAATATTATGTATTCCTAAGTATATGTTGTTATTTAAGAAGAACTTTTTTTGTTCTGTAATAAAGACATTGATTTTATTATTAGTTGGGAAGTTGATTGTGTTTTTGGAATGATCTAAGTTATCATCATTTGTGATATGTTGTAAGAGTTAATTAGATATTGAAGAGAAAGCTTGTGATGAATTTTTTTTTTCAACATTTGTTGTTAATTCAACTGGGGTGTCTTTAGAAGGAGTAGTGAGACTTTTTGTTATTACTCCTTCCACTTTCAAGTTTCGTTAATCTTGAGTTGATGGTATCTAATATGGTAATAACTTTAGCCCATGGGTCTGTCTCAATAGATCTCTTCCCTTGCATCCTTATATCTATGGATTGTTTTCCTTTCTTTCTTTTATTCTCCTATCTATAGTTTGTCAGGAATTCTTCTTCTTCTTCTATCTTCATGAGACTAGTAGAGGATAATGATACATCTATGTTTTTAAAATAATCTAAAAGAGTTCCTTTTCTTCTTTTGTATAGGTAAAAGAACTTTTTTGTAATGAAGTCTTTTGCATATATATTTTTGTATTGTCCCTGATACTCCACCAGGTTTTGTATCCAAACAATTCCACATGTGAAGATAATATCTTGTTTAAGTCTTCCTGGTTCTCGAATTCAAGAATAACAAAGTTTCTTTTTTTTCCTGTTCTACTATTAACTGAAATATGGACTGTCTTGACTTTGAGATGTTTTGTTGCACTTATGATTCTGGATGCTGAAGTAGATTTTCCAATTCCATATAGTTTAGTAATTATTTTGTTATACTTCACCAATGTTCTTGATGATTCTCCAGTATCATGATTCTTGCTATGGTCTCTTCTATTGGTATTGCCCAAATCTTATGGATGTCTATTTTGATAGATTTGAAGAAGAAAATAGTACTGTTATATTTGTGATTTTCCTTAGTGATTCTTAGAGATTCTATTTCTCTATATTTATTAAGTATATTGCAAATATTCTTGGATAAAATGTATAGAGGAATATCTAGAAATATTATCTGATTTGAAGCTTCTGTCTCTATTGAAAATAATAATGATGTTTCAGAAGGTGCTTTGTTTTCTGTATTATTATTTGTAATAATAATAATGTTGTGTTCCTGAATATGTTCTAGTAACTATCGCTTGCATTTGTGTGTATCTGTTATATTGTTGAAATATAGAATTATCCATTTGTTTTTTTCAATGACTAATACCTGTATGCCTTCATGTTCCAGTGATATACCTAGCTTGTTGGTTATATATTGCAGCTGTTCCTCTCTACTAGTATGAGGAAATGAATTGCCTTTGATTCTTAATTGAACTTTTTCTGAACAATCAGTTAGATTAAAGTGATTGATGGTATTATATATGGTTTTTTCTTGATTGAAGTTGTTGTTCCTGTTGAAGTTTCTTGTCCTATTCTCTTTTGTTTTTTTGATTGAGTATTCTTGGGCTTATATCTGGATCAAGTGAAAATTTTCTTCATCTTTTAAGTTGACTTTGTTTATATATACTGTTAGGTTCTTCTTGTATTCGAAACAAATGACATACCATCCGTTACTATTGAAAAAGAGATATTGGATAAAATCTTGTTTGTCTTCTAAGAGTTTGAACATGTTGGTCAGATATTTGATTTGTTCAGATTTGTTGTCTTCTGGTATATTTGTTGTCATTACTCTGGCTTTGTAAGACCCTTTTTTACAAATCTAGAAAGGATTTTTTGATTGATACTGTCTGTTTCTTATTGTATAATCTGATATCATTTTGATATCTAAGTTTGAGGTTGGAATAGAGATATTAATATCTATATCCTTTTCTAGAGGTTATTGTTTCTTCATAGTTATTTCTGGAATTTGTGTTTTTTTTGTTATGGTTAGGTCCCCTTTAACTTGTTCCTTTATTTCTATTTCTGGAATTTGTTGATCTATATCTAGTGATTCTTGCTTTATACCGTTATGTATTATTTGAACTTGTTCGATATTGTGTTATTCTAAGTTGCCCTGTGTCAGTTGAAGTATGCTTAAGATTTGAGCAACTTGTTGGGAAACTTTAATTAAAAATTTATTCAGAATACTTATATTATATTGGTTGAATTCCTATATTTGTTTAATGTATTCATTAGCTAAAGCCCACTTGACTATCATTTTTGAATCAATGTTGAGAAGCTTTGCAGCAATAGTATTAATAATTGTAATGTTTATAAGTACTTCCAAGTCTGCAATTTCTGATGTTATGTTAGTTGATCCATTTTCTATAGAGTACAAAGCCATCTTTAGTCTTCTTCGTTATGATTATCTTCTAGTATCTATTATTTGATCCTCCAATGAAATTGCTAATGTTTCTGCCATTGTGTTGTTTTTATACTATTGTGTTACACATGCTGTGTTGTATTGTTTATTCATTGTTTTGGTGACACGTGCTCTTTCTTAATTTGATTGTTGCTTTATTTGTTTGTTTGTTATTGTTTTAAATGCAGAATATAGCTGAACCTTAATTTTCAACTTTGTAAACAAATGTATTTGTTTTCTTGTTTTGGTTTGTAGAGAAGTATGCACACGTGTTCGTGTTACTGCTGATCTTTTGGTGGGGATAAACTGGTTTTGGTTTTTTGGTTCCAATGTAGATCATCCGCATGATGATTGTTGTTTATAGTGTAAATCTTGTTTGATTTTTTGCTTTTCTTCTAAACACAGTGTTGAAAAAGTCTTGATACTCCTCTGGTTTTGTGTCAGTGGTGAGGTTGCCTGGTTTACTGGATGTGATCTGACTAATACAAGGCCCTATTGGTGTCTAAGGAGATATCTAATCTAGTACATGACTGGCTAGTAGCTTGTGAGGTGTGGTGCTAACTTTCTCCTTTACTTTACTATAAATTGTATTTTTTGTTTTTTCCTTTTTTCCAGTAAGAAAAAACAAGTGTATATCTATTTGTATTGAAATAAAAGCAAAGAGTTAGTAGTCCTTTAGGTTCTGTGATACTTGTTATATATGTTCTCCTTGAATTTCAAAGATAACAATATGGTATTTCTTCTTTATGGAGGTTTCCCTTGAATGTTTTCCTAATATTTCTTGAGGTGTTTTTGTAAGTTTCCAAAAAAAAAAATTTTTTGGAAATTTGTGGTTTTTCGGAAAAAAGTTTTTTTTTTTTTTTTTAGTAGATAAACATTATTTATTTATTATATATATACAATAGAAATTATATATCATTGACCCACCCTTTAAAAATTCAAATCTAATTCAAATGTTTTAAAAATATTAGAACAAA
>CAJVPV010003893.1:0-10663 GCA_910591835.1 Acaulospora morrowiae | reverse complement strand
GTTCTTTCTCATAGTTATATTTTAGTATATACAGAAAATAAAGAACTGATGTTTATCAACGTTAAAAAAAAAAAAAAAAAAAATATTTAAGAAATATATATATGTGTATTTATTTATGTTAAATGGTTTTGTTTTATATTATATATTGTAAAAAAATTTTAATAAAATTTTTTATAATTTTGTATTAATTTTAAATTCAAATTTTTAAAAAATTTAATAGTAAAATAATCTTAAGTTTATATATAAAAAAAGATAATAAAATTTATAATTTTTTTTAATACTTTAAATCAATATTTTGTAATAAAAACAAAAAATAATTAATAATAAAACTTTAATAATAATATTATTATTATAATTATAAAGATATTTTTTTGAAGTTTATTTAATATTTATTAAATCATAAAAATATTAATTCAAAAATTGTATATATTTTTTCGCAACGGAAAAATGATGACCCTGTATTACGTAATCAACGTTGGCGCATAATTACAGATCACACGATCACGCAATATGTGGCCTGATTTAGAAAAACGAATGATTGGGCATTTCATATATTAAAAAAATTCTAATCGTACAGTATAAGAAAATTTTTCGTCAATTGAAGTGAAAATAAATGTGAGGATGAAAAGATAATGTTAGGAAAACTCGATATAAAAAACTTTATACTATGGGTGCTTGTTTTAGGAAGGATTATTGAATGAAAAAAAAAAAGTCGACAACTTAATCTTCAATAATTATGAAATTAGTTTATTTATAAAGGAGTACTGGAAACATGAGTCTCGCCGTTAGCAATCACAAGATTTCTAATCACCTATGTTAGATTTATTCAGCACATCGTAATCTTAAAATCCACGAAAATCAAAAAAAATTTAGAAAAAAATTTGGTAACTTCTGTCGAACTATTTCCATTATCGCCGCTTATAAAACTTTCCCTTTAATGAACCTATTTAATTTAGTAGCGCGATGAAAGATCAGATGTTGATACGTAGACGAAGGATCATGTACAGTCACCAGCAAAATTAATGCCTTATTTTCTTACGTAAATTACTGTATATTAAAATCGGGCATTACTTTACTGGTAACGGTACATATAGGTTTTTTGCCCGAGGACTCAATCGTATCCATTTATACTTGACATACACGCCTACCAGTTATGTTTATCTCGAGCACTTGTCTTTGTGCCCTATGCAAAGGAAATCAAAATCAGAGATGATAGATCAAGCGACGTCGATTTATTATTTGTTAATAAAACAAAATAGCTTTTTTATACTAATTTCAAAGAGTAGGATAAGGGATATTGTCATACGGAGACCCCGACTGATAGTTTAGTTTAAATGATATGGTAAATTGACAATACATATGGATTACGTGTATAAAAGGAGGCTAATATCAGAGCTACGAAGTTCAATTTGGTGTTCAAATTGATCGATCGATGTACAGTATGTTGTCTTTCTGATGATTTTAATTGTTCATTGACCAAACATCATTTACACTAACATTGATTATCGTGATACAAAAGAAGAATCAGAGAATATTCTCTTTTCGTGCATAAAACACCTTTCGCGTCTACGGATGATATAATTCAGAGGCACACGAAGCAGGTTGGTTTTTAATGAGTTTATCAACTTTGCGCTAATGAACAAAGCCTACGTGTGTTCAAGTTGAACGGGCATAACATTTACATTTAGTTTGTCCATAAATTTACGAGGGTTAATCAATTTTTATCAACGTGTTATTTATAGGTCTCGAAAAATGGGAGTTGCATAGATTTAATGTACATACATACAAAAAAATGAATGGATGCAAATTATCAATAAACTTTATATTAGATTGAATCAAATGAGATTAAATCTAACATTCCCGGGGAATATTAGTTGTTTTTTATTGAGAAGACGTGTTATAACTTTTACAATGGCAATAATAATGACTATAATGGTAATTTTTATAATCAATATGACGAGATAATAATAATGATTTCAATAACAACCTTATTTCTTTTTAAGTTAGAATTACAAAAATTTGGACTTCAGTATCTCGGATTTTCCCATACAAGCTCATTCAACATTATCCAACATCTCCTGGCTACGGGTATTTCTCTTTTACTGTATATACAATACCTTTCTTTCACATTTATGTAGACTGTGATTTACCCCAACCACTGTTGAGATTATCGGTATCAAAAAAAGTGCAATGCACAAGGATGAAAATTAGCATGGAGTTAAGGTCTAAGTGTTAGTGGGGGATAATTGTATAAGTGCCAAAAGTAGATCATTGAGATTGAAGTTGGCAATTAATAATTCGTAGGAAGAGTACAGCTTCAGTGTTTTGAGATCGTGTTTCTTTTTGTTTTTAATATATACAACTTTGATGAAGGTCTATGTACGCAATTCCGAATAGATTTGTGTGCTTGTATATACTTCTCTGTATGTTCAGTATAGATCATCCGCGGAAATATTAATTTCTGTTGCTACATCACATTCTGTAGGTACATCACCTCCTCCATCGATATCACTTTCTACGGATTCATCATATCTTTTGACGCATCACTATGGATACATCACATTTCTAAGCACATCACCATCCGAGAATAATTCACCACAACAAAAAGTGGCTACTATATTTATCGAAATATATCGAAATATTGTTTAAGACATTGTGCGCGTATGACAAGTGGTAAAACAAGAGAAATTTTATTCTTGTCCAAACAAATTTCGGTACATTTATCCGCTAATACGGATATAACAAATAGTTTGTTTTTCCGATTTTCCGATTTCAGCATTTCAAGGTATGAGTTTCTTAATCCGCAGCTTGATTACATAACAATTCTGATCCGGCAGTATGGAAAATTTTTCCATATGCATGTTTCAAATACAGTATATTAAAATTTTATCTTTTATGACGATGACTAAAGATTGTGATGAATATTTACCCGACCCAAGTTCAATCATTTTCGTCTACAGTTATACAGTATATGCAAATTAATATTTTGGAAATTAACAGGGCAGGTTTAAATAAAAAAACCAAACAATTGAGTACTTGGTTGTACGTATTTTTTCACAGTATATTTTTTTATCAAAATTTTGTTACTTTCTTGTTGATTCTTTATTTAAAACTTATCTCTCATCACTTTTTCTATAAATCAATGGTGATTTCAATCAACGCATTGATCAGATATTTATAAAATGACCTTACAATATAGAAATGATATATTTGAGTATTTATGGATTGGTAAAACAAATAGATTATATATTTTTTCATACCTTTCTGTCATAATTATCTTCTTTCTTATTTTTTTTTAAATAAAATTAAAATTCCCATAATATTGGCATCATTTCATATCATTGATATTTGGTTTGTAACCTTTTTATTAATGATTCATTTTTTTTCCTTGTATAGTGTGAACAATTATGTATGTTGATCGATAATTTTTCAGCGTAGCTGATAACTTGCCGGTCTTTTACTCTTCCTCTAGCAAGAGAAGATGGAGCAAGTTATTTTTCAATAAGCTCACGCAAATGCTTCGCTCTAAGTAAACTTAACACTTATAATGTTTGATGCCAATATACCATATATTGCATGTCTCTATAACCTACCCAACACCATACTACAATGATCATGCCTTTTTAAGAATAATCTAATACAATTTACTACTAGATTGTTGGTCGTCAAGGTATTTTATTGAAAAAAAAACCCCTGTTATGCGATTAGTACTAGTATTAAATGAATCTATTGTAAAATTATATTCCTTGCACTCTACACGAACATTTATGCCACGGGTTTTCTCAACAATAAACTAGTAAATAAAATAGTTTATGTGCTATCGTGGATTTCATTATTTGATATACTGTAATTTAAAAGTGTAGTGGAACTGGTCGTTAATCAATACATAAAAAGGTCCAACTCCTTTAAAATGAATTTATATTTAATACTATATACAGTATATCAATTATGTAAAAAGGTCATATCGATCCTATAATAATGCTCGTAATATAAAAAATAAATGTTCAGAGTCAATTAAATTAATGAGATATTGAATAAATAACTCTTATTTTAAATTAAGGTTTAAATAATAGATATCGTATATAAATAAAAATGATATATTACACATGATAATATACAGAATATGTAATCATTTGAATATGGTTATTTTATCAATTAATCTAATCAATATAATATGTTAGTACTTAAATTGTTAACTTGTCTGAATTTTAAATTTATAACTTATATAAATATTTCATAGATAATATGTTTTTTTATGATTTCTTATTATTGATTTTATATTTTAAATATTTCAAATATGATCTTTATTAAGAAAAAAAATTTTTTTGTCAACTATATTGAAATAATATATGTAATTTATTGCGTCAATTTTTTATTGGATTAGCGGAATCATATGACAATGCATTGATGATCCGAATGCGCAATCATATTTCATAAAACAAGAGTAATTTTCATTGCCTTGTTTTCCTATTTCCAAATCTATTTTTCAAAATACCCTATCAGAAGGAGAAATGCAAATTGTTTAAACGGGTAATATCATTACTTGTCACTCAGTGACCTCACTGTTTTCCTAAATGAACCTTCTAATAATGAAAGAAAATTTTTACACCTATTTCAACAATCATTGTTGCCACTAATCTTTACAAGTATAGTATTTAATAGCTGAAGTGGAGCCGTGAGCAAGAAGTAAAAAGATTCATATAAATATTAGAAACAATAAAAAATGTTAAAGCGGAAAATGTGAAGTTTGAGAGAACGAGTAAGTTCATAAAATCCTCTTAGGAAAAACATTTGATACGATGAATCACTAGGTTATCTACATTGTATTCTAGTGAATGTGAATGGACTGTAGTCGTTTATGGTGGACATCATTTCCCGTGTGATAGTTTAGCTACAAATATTATTATTTCTATAATTGTCGACATTTTCGATGAGATATAAAATCGAATATTTAATCTGTTCTTAAAATTTTTTAATTATTCATTTATTTCCACATTATTTTATAATTATTCATTTATTTCCACATTATTTTATAATTTATATATTTATCTTAGATCTCGACTGTGATTAATGACATGAATTAAGAATTTTCTAGTAATTTTTACAAATAAGTTTAGAAGTCGATAGTGATATATATGCTTTCTAAAAATCAAATCGATGTAATTAGTTGATGGGAAGATATAAATTCAAAGTTAATTTCGCTAAAACAAGAAATCAGAAAGATTCATGATTTGTACTCATTCCATTTTTATATTTTAGATATTAATTGGCGAAGCAAAAGCAAGCGTGGGAGAGCATTGAAACGAAATCACAGGGTATAGAAGTGGAAGGGCTGAGTTGTGACCATTTGTTGAGTTCTGGAATCCTTGATATCAGATCAGGCAAATGAGAGGTCTTCGCTGATCAATATTGGGATAAATGACTTACCCGGGAATCCATTAGCATGGGCACAGTATATGGTACGCTTATTTCACATTTGGTTATATTACCTTATTTTGATTATTAATTAATATAAAGTTCCTTAATAGGAATACACAGGAAGGTTTGCATTCCTAACCTATTTCGGAAAAAATAAAGAATGTATATATAATTCAGTCGACCAAATTCAACTCTAGTTAGCAGAGACAGGATAATAATGTGATTTGGATTCAGCCAAAGATTCTATCTAGCCTCAAAGAATATTAAACAAATCAATTAGAATCAATCTTTATAATCATGATCGATCACGTAAGATTTGTATTTTTAGATGTGCTGAAAATCTATGTTGTGTAAGGAAACGGGTATCTTCAATTATTGTATATCAAAACAGCTCCAATTCCTCTATATATAATATCTCCTAACAAAACTTAAGGGGTGATTTTTTTTTCTTTCGTCCTTATAGGATTCGAGAGTAAAATAATTTCAGTATTAAGACTTTTCAGATAGCAATTGCGCACACGTTATATAATCTTGAACAAGGGCATGAAGATATTAGTGCCGAAGAGATTCGATAACCATAACAATACCCAAACGAATATTCTTTTGCTTTCATATATAGTTGTCTTTTTTACAAAACAATATTTTCGAAATCAAAAACCAGTAAACCAGCAGCATCAACTATTAAGACGCAAAGATTATCAAAAAACTCTCAATATCAAATGCGGTTGAGTATAGGTCCATCAAGTTCATTAATTTGGTTGATTCTTGTGAATGATGTGAAAATGTTTGGAATGCTATGTTAATTCATTACCCTTCAGCAAATAAAAGGAGGGATTGAGCTAAGTTGATGTTAAAGAATATGAAAAATACAAATAAATCTGTATTCATGCCATGATATAATGGCAAGAATCCGATAATCTCATTTTCCAATGGCATTTTATACTATTTTTTCATAAGGAAACGCATAAGAACATATATATTGTTGATGAAAAAATTGCATGGAACCTGATCATGGTACGTGATTTGATGTGTTGCGTACCTCAAACTTTGAAGTGATAGTTGAATTTTGCATAAAATCATAATATAATGATAAAAATTTAAAATAGATTTTTTATTAATTCTTCCAGATAGTTTGTTTGTTAATAGTTTATTTCTCTTTAATAATTTTTTTATAGTTTCAATATAAATAGAAAAATGGTGGTGAAAATAGTAAAACAATTAAAATAGTATCATTGTAAAAACCATTCTTTAATTAAAATCTTTCTAATTAAGTTATATGATCGATATTACCAAAAAAGTAAGATTTAATTAATTTACTTAATCCAGTACTTTCTATAAGAAAAAGAATGACTAGGATCATGAGAGAAAAAGTAGTGGAACTTGTTTAATAGAAGCATAAAATAGAAAAAGAAGAAATATCAATTAGTGTAAGGCTTAACTAAATCAAATTATATATATCAAGTAGAGAAAAAACTAAATTTGCTTCAGAGAAGTAACAAACATTACCAAATCTAATATAAACAAAAATTTAAAATTAAATTAAGATAAATAATATTCTTTTAAGAATAAAAAAGATTATTTACTTAAAAAGTTAAAGTAAATATATATATATAAATTAAAAATTTTTTTCAAAATTTGAATTTTTTAAAATTATAAAAAATTATATTTATTAATAATTATTTCTTGTATTTAATTATATAAATTAATAATTTTTTCTTGTATTTAATTAATAATAAGCAAAGACCTATAGGTTTATGGCTCAGTGATAAAGCTTCATAGGTCATTAGATAAAGATTTAGGATTTAATTTCATCTGGTTACAAAAATTTATCCCATTTTATTTCTAATTAGATTACATGAAGGTGTGACTTCTAGCCTTTTCTATAGTTTTGAGGCTGCAATAAATCGCAAAAAAAGAAATAATTGCATGAAGAAAGACTTCTGGTCTAATTTTGATTAAGCCTTGCAATTCATTACACAATATAAACAACATCACATTTGAATGTACAGACTGGGCTGTACTTCATCTTAATTAATTCCTATTGTCAATCTCTCCATCTACTAGTTGCTTAAATAAGAAGCCTTAAAGTAGAGCATTGAATTGATACCACTCATGTGAAAATATGATTACTATGTGATAAGATAAAATATGTAAGAGTTGCATCCTGCTTGGTATTTATATTTCTAAATTTGACAGCTTATGCCAACTAGTCTAAATATGAAATGTCTACTAGGAGAATAAGAATCGATCCATAGGTAATGCCTTGCAAACATCATATTTACATAGATTCTTAAAAAGTCACGCCTGCTTAGCTATTTGGCTCCTAGATTTGATAATGTCCAACCAGCAGTCAAAATCAGAGTATTCACTAGGGAATACATACTTGTATCAAAGGACCTTACTACTACATATGCTATATAAGCAAAAAAGTGTGATATAATAGGTAACTTATACTTAGATAATTAATAGTATATATATAAGATTTAAAAACTAAGCCCTATAGATTAGGTAGTTTAAAATTAGTAGTAGGAATTCTATCCCATATAGCATCCTAATATTACGAGAAAAAAGTTATCAAGTAACAGGTTTCTGGGTACTAATAAATAAAGTTGATAGGCTAACATTTAGTTGTAATCATGTATTACAAATAATGTTTGATATAATGAACAAATAATATATACTAATAAAGATTTGTATCTAATGCCATTTAACTTTTAAAAAAAAAATTATATAATAAACAGAAAAATATTTTATTAAAAAAAATAATTGTTATACTATAAAGTAAATATGCATAATTTAATGCAGTGCCTAATTTGACACACTGCTAATATTTCATAGCCTGTATCCACAAATGACTCCATATTGGATTTTTCTTGTCTATTATAATATGTATTTGATCATGTGTCACAGATTATAAATTGATATGTGATTGTTCAAATACTCTAATAATTTCTGTTACCTAGTTTAACTATGTCAAAATATAGTGATTATAATACCTGACACACTGTTATTGATAATGCTCTTAAGGCTATTAAAAATTTAACTGATCAAATTCCAAGCACTAGAAGCATTACAAAAGATTATGGGCTTTCGGAAACTATCCTTAAATATATTATTAATAACAATAGTCATCTTTCTTATCCAGGCCATACTAAAGTTTTAACAAATTATGAAGAAAAACAGCTGATCAATATTGTTTAAATATACAGAAACTTGGTTTTGGATTAACCAGGTCTGGCATAAACCAGTGCATAATAAAAATTGTTAGTCAAGGCAGATAACTCAATTTTTTCAGTAAAAATGGTCCAGGACAAAAATAGTGACAATGCTTTATAAAGGACTATCCAAAACTGTCATTTTATATATTACAAGCCTTAAATGAAGCCCATGCACAAAAGGCAAACCCTATTATTATTAATAATCACTTTAATAAGCTTGAAAAAATTATTCAAGAGTATTTACTAATCCCTGACAGAATTTGGGATATGATACTATTTTTTTTTTTGATTTGTAAGAATTATTTTTAATTTATATTTTTTATTCATAACTTTTTTTTTTTTTTAGAATAAAATAAGCTTCATTATCAAATCTTGACTTTAAAAGGTTATGGCTAAAAAAGATGCTTGTTAAGTCCATCAGATTTTATATAATCACTCTCATGAACATATTTCCATATATCCTATCATCTCAGTCATTAGAACTTACATTCCATTATTGATTATATATAAGAGAAAGCAAGTGATCCTGGGTCTTCTAAATAGTGCTTCTACTGGTTCTGTTATGAGATTGAAACAGGTTATATGTGAAAATGTTTGTTTCAAAAATATATTCAATATTTTATTAATTCAATTTCTTCTACTTATCCTGTTTTGCTAATTATAGATGGTCACAAAAGTCATGTTAATTATACTAATACTAACTTTTGTTTCAAAAACAATATTTTTCTTTATTCTTCCCTCCTCACACTACTCATATTTTACAACTAGCCGAATTACCATTTGCCATGTTGAAAAAAGCATATACCAAGGAGTGTAATAAGTTTAGAATTAATAATAATAGTAAACATGTAACAAAACATATATTTGCTCAAATTCTAAGGCTATTTTATCTTGCAAGCTATACACCTACTGCAATATGCAATGCCTTTAAAACTATGGGAATTTGATCTTTTAACCCTAGCACTATTAGCCCTAACTATTTAAATCCCTTATTAGCAACAGAACAAACTGATATTTTAAAAAATTTTAAGCAATCAGCTTCTTTGTTTTTATAATTTTCTTTGAAATCAGTTTCAAGTTATATTTCTTTCACCAGAGCAAATCCTATATAAGAAGAGTTAATATTAGAGATCATGTTACTAAATCAAAAAGTAGAACAATTAGAGGAATAGCTTGAAACCTTTAAAAACTCTGACACAAGTTCTTTGCGACAAATACTCAAGTATCCTCTATATAATAGTTTACAACCAGCCAAAAAATCTAAAACTGATAAAAAACAAGAAGAATTCCAGTTGTTGAAATGAAAAAACAGAAAAACCATACACTTTTTCCAGTTAGTCACTTATGAAAAATCATTGCAACTGTTAAGGAAAGTAAAAGAGGAGGCAAAACAAAAGGTCAATGAGAAAAAACAAAAAAAAGAAGCAATCTTTCAAAAAAAATTAGTTTGTGAAACTGAAAAGACTTAAAAACAAAAAGCACAAAGAAAAAAAAGGAAGATACAGAGCATGTAAGGGTAGAAAAACAACATATTAAGAATATGAAATGGCTTAAAATATAAATTTACCTTATTTATTTGCAATGCATCAAATTAGAAAAGTTTTGTCACATTATTTTAAAAAAACATTTTTATTTAACACAATAATAATATTATTATTAGTATAATAATCAAGTTATAAAAACCAAATAAAAAATATTATTTATTTTATTTATTAATAAGTTTTTTTTAATAAAATAAATTTTTTAGTTTTTATAATTATTGTTATAAATAAATAAACAAATATTTTATTATTATTTTTGTTTTTGTTTTTAAATATTTATAAGTTTTTATATTTTTTTACTTTTATTATAAAAGTTTTAAAAAAATTTAAAAAATATATTAATATATATTTTAATTGTTTTATGAAGTTTTAATTAATTAATTTATTTTTTCTAAAAATATATATATATTTTTTTTTTTTTATCGCAAACAGGCATTAAATGCGAGACATTTATTAAACATCAGTTTATCGTCATTACATTAACAA
>CAJVPV010003892.1:0-10664 GCA_910591835.1 Acaulospora morrowiae | reverse complement strand
TGAGCCTTGGAAAGTGTGAAGAAGGTGTATAATGATAGAACAACCGCTGCTACCAGATGTAAAAGTCAAGAATAAAACCCTTTTATTAGAAACTTTTAGGCATGAACAGGATAATTTTATGGTTGTAAAATTATTAGTTACTTTATTTCCAGGTCAAAAGGGCATCCTTAAATACATTTTTAACGTTACAACCTTTTCCAAATAAATAAAATAATAAAAATACATAAAATATTATACATATATCTATATAAGGCTTAACCTTCTGGAAGACATATGTATAACCACATAATAAATATAAACATAATAAAATAAATGGAAAAGAAATAGTAAATGAAACCCCTTATGCACCAAATAAGTATAGTTATAACCCCTTGTCAATCACATATGGTAATATTGTGATAAACATTATTATTAATACTATTTACCCTTGCGAAACCCATATGGTTTGGGTGATCGGCACCCCTGACGATCATGGCATGTATCCAAAGTCATGTGACAGGCTAAGGACCCAAATTGTTACATTAAAAATTCCTTATAAATTAGAATCAACTCCAAGTCAGATTTTGCTATTACTTGAGGCAATATATACGTTTAAAGATTTGATTACAAATAATTTAGCATTAGTTAAATCAATAGATAAATTGTGTAAGAAAAATTATAGTAGAAGAGACAGTAGCTTTAATGTACTTAAGATTAAAACATTAACAACGCCAATTAAAAAATAAATATTTTTTATCGATTTTCAATAAATAAAAATTTGTAAATATATACAGTATTTGAATAAAAATTAATCTTTTAACATTAAATATTATAATAATTGGAGTGAGTATTTGACTAACATAATTGCATAACATGATCATGTGGATACTTATATCCTATGAATCTTATATTTCATGAAATAAAAGTATTGGATAATTTAATATTAAACAAAAAAATGAATAGATTTATTAAGTCAAATTGTTTTTGAATGTTTTATTTAAAATATGTGAAACATAAATCTTTAAAATAGCATAATTTCTTCTAGAAGACAAAATATTGTACTAAAGTGTACATAATAATAAAAATAATAATTAAACCAATTAAATGAAATAATAATAAGCAAAAAACTACAAATAATAAAAATAATAAAAAATATTTTAATTAAAAATTAACAAAAAAATAAGCAAAAATAAAAAAAAATTATATTTCTTGAGTGCAACTATTAACTTATTATAATAGAACAGCTAACTTATCTATAAGCTTTTATATAATATATTCTTATCTTATTTTCTACTTCTCTATTCTCAAATCAATACAAATAACAGAACCAAATTATCAACATATCCAATCAAATATCACATTTTCCACCAATCAAAATTCCCTACACTTCAATATATCCCAATCATAATAACTTCTTTATATCAATCAATTTAGACTTTCCTATTTCAAGTAACATAGAAACAGGAGCTTTTGTATAAAAGTAAAAAATAATTCATATAATATTTAAGATTTTCAAGTGATAACCAATATTTAAAAGATTTTAAATATTAATCTGTTTATTAAAAAGTAAAGAGATCCCCCTTTATAATTAATTATTATAGTATAATCATTATGGATTTTTCAAATAAATATAACAATATGAAAATATTTACTTTACTCAATAACTTATTACTATTATTTGATTTTCACTAATATTTAGTTCCGAAAATATTCTTTGTTCTAAAATTTTTCTGTATTATTAATTTACTATAAGATTTTCAAAATGTCTAATATTTTAAATAATTCAGATATCAAATTACATTTTGATCAGAATTATTGGATTATGTCGTAACAAAAAATTTACGTTTGGCCAGACTTATTATCTATTATCATGACCTATAAAATAGCGATCGAGTTGAACTAATGAGAAAAGACACTCAAATATAAAATATCAAGGGTCTTGTCAGACAGATGAAATCCATTTTAGTTGTCAGTAAAAGGCAAAAGCAAAGATATTGAAATGGAAAGTGGAGGTTAATAAAGTTACTATATTTAAATTTTATGGTTTTCAAAGGAATTGATAACAATCTTTAATTTGATTCCAGTCTGGTCAGACTTAGTTGTTCTGTCTGGTCAGATTTAGTTGATCCCAGTCTGATTAGACATGGTCAATTTTAGTCTGATCAGACAGGGTCAATTTTAGTCTGATCAGACATGGTCGATCCCAGTCTGGTCAGACTTAGTCAATTTTAGTCTGATCCGACTTTGTCGATCCAGTCTGGTCAGACTCTACTTAGAATATGTATCCAAAAGTGGTACATTAGTACCCAATAAAATTTATCACATTTAAATTTAGACGCGATTGGTCGATTAACATAGTGGATTTAATCAGATTTTCATGCCTTAAGTATTTACTTTATTTTTTTTGTTAATATATATTTATGTCAAAATCAGACTTATTAATGCAGGCTCTATTATTTACCAAGCAATTTACATGAAAAGAACCGATCGCAAGCCATGTAATTAGTGACAATTCAATTCTAAATAAATCTAATATTGAAAACAATCACGTAAACAATGTTAGTGATCTTTCAGTTCCCGATTTTATTAACATTATTGAGACGATCAAAACGAATAAATCAGTTAATATATCTTGTGATAATAGCACACTCTAAGAAACTTAAAACATAAACATGCTCTAGATAGAGAAATTGGAAAAGATATAATTAATTCTGGTTTTCAATTTTTTTGAATTAATCTTTACAGAATATAAAACAATTTTGGTGCATACTAAAATAAACATCTGCAGAATTACTGTATATTTAAAGTGTGATCGTGTGACTGCATATTTCAAATGTTAAAATAAAAGTTCACGTGATTAACAGATTTTCAATTTTTACGATTAGCCCTTGCATAACAAGAAGAAAATCCCCAAACCAACCATCATTAATGAGCTAATCCGCATATAGAATTAGTATTCTCTTCTTACGAATCACAACCAGTACATAATTGCTATTGTGGATAAAACGCAAAAACAATATGATCTATATTAATAGTCATTAAATTTTTATTCAGTCTGTATTCCATTTCTATTTTGATTTATGCATGCGTTATACTTTTTGCATATTCCAAGGTCTAAATACATTGAGAGGTTTGCAATATAAATGCACAATTTTGCTTCATATTAAAACAGAATTACACTTTTTTATTTTTATTTTCGTTTTTATAAGAACATAGTCAAATTCTGACTTGCTTAAAATAAAATGGAAAATTCAAAATTTTTTGTGAAATTAGGTAAAATACAAAATTTTATTTTACTTTAATCATTTGATTTTTTGCTAAAAATGTTTTCTTTAATAGAGATATTTTTTTGTGCGATCAAATGCTTCATCTTTTCAGTGAACCTATTTCCCGGTGTCAAAAACGCGATTAGCTGTCATCTTTTATTGCCCATTGTCATTTCTGTACAGTTTGCTGTTTTTGAAGTCTTGAAGATGATAAAAGAAAATACATTTTCTCCCGCCTTCTTTATTTCAGTTGGTATGTGTCAAATAATTGTGATTCTCTTGCATTCTTATTTATTAAGTATATTCAAGTGATAAAAAAAAAAAATTCTCATATAACTAGGCCTTCTATCTTATATAACCGAGCAATATATTATTTTCGCTATTATTATATTGATTGAAGTATCATGTTGATATTAAATTATGATTATATTAGGGGATTTTTCTTTAATTTTTATTTATTTCTTTTTATAGTCAAATCAGCATAACGTTAATAAATAATAAAGTCGAGAACAAAAAAATTTTCTTTCTGCTTTTGGATATTGCAGTAATAAAAAATATACTGTACTTAGTGTTCAATGAATTTATCGCATTCAAATCTAGAAGTGATTAATCGATTGACATATTTTCACAATCTCATATACCCAAAATAGGTTTTAACCATTCGATTTTTTTCACCTCGCACTTTCTTTCCCTTGTCAGAAGACAAATGTATGATGACGTATCGCGAGGGAAAAAGAGTTGTAAATATAAATATGCCGGATCTGGAGTATGTTTCTACTATTTTTCGTTTTTTTTTCTTGTCAATATGTCCACCACTAATCTTTATGACAAAATCTACGACTTTTTAGTAAACACCACTGAAGAGCATATTACCACAGGCTCCATTATTTATCAAGCAATAGAAGAAGATCCTTGAATACCACAGAATGAGTTGAGGAGTATCATCGATCGAGTAATAGCATCAGTAAAAAACCTTTATGAAAGAAGTTCTCCTCAATATATACGTCTTCTCGAAGTATTTCCAGAAGTAAGTAGTAGTTTCTTGACTTTAATAATGGTTTCAGATGAAGAGTAGCAAACAGTGATACATTTATGAGGAAACGAGTATAACAGTCGAAAACATTCTACAGCTCTGTGCCAGGATTTGATCCTCTTCACATGAGGGAGTGTTTAGATTGTGGGATCCTATGCTCAATTCTATGTTGTTATTTAGTATTACACAAAGTTTTATCTGCGTGATGGCCACACAAAGATAGAGCTTTGCTTATATTCTGATGGCACATGTGATTTAAAGGAAAATTTATAATATAATAATATATACTAACCAATTGTATGTCTATATTAGTTCGAAATTTCTTACAAAACTGTATGTAGTTTATGTGATCTCGGTGTTGTAAAATGAAATCAGAAGAATCTCTTTCGATGGATAAGATTGCAGTGAATATCGATAAATTAAAAAGGAAGCTAAAAAAAAACACGTCATCACTTTATCAACATTTATACTCTGGCGTGAATAGCATATCTATTTCTGAATTAACGTGGAAGGAGCCAATTGCAAGCCAAGTAATTAGTGACAATTCAAGTCTGGTGCAAAAGCTTCCGAGCCCGTCACGTCATTTATTCATAAAACCGACGTGACAAATGATCACATTTTTTCCATTAGTAATTCAAAGAAAGAGTGCCGAATTTATATCAAACTATACTGAGAGTTATATAAGCAATTTACACAGAAACCATCACATGATAATGCATGGAAAAAATCTGATAATAAACTTGTGGTTATTGCTGAAAAAATTTTAAATGCTTTGTAAGTATATAACCTAGCAAAGTTAAATTGTAAAACCTAATAACTCCTATCAATTTGATAATATCTAATCATTTACTAATTTTCATATTATAGAAACGATGCATGGAAAAATCATTCATTTCGCCCTGATTTTTTAGAATCACTAAATGAAGGAACATATACATCCAATGTAATCTTACCTGCAATTCGAGCAACATTGCAAGATCTTCCTCTAGGCCAATCATCATTTATCAGCAGTTTCGAAAAACAAAGCAATGCTAGTGCTGATCGAAAAGGTGGAGATTTTCAGGGAAGGTGACCGGATATTATGTTCGTGATGAAACATAATAATAAAAATAATGAACTTCTTTATGTTGAGTGCTCACGCCTTTCTTGTACTAAACAAAAAGCTCAAAATGATGAGGTAAAGTTATGGAGGGAGGTTAATGATGGAGTTTTTCTATTCCTAAAATTTAACTAGTCATTTATTTGTTTTTATTAAAAATAATAATTTCATAAATGTTTACCAATCAACGTTAACATTGTTTATTCCTTCTATAGTGTCATATAGCAGATCATGAACGACAAGATGAAGATGAGTATCTTCGAGAATAGATCTATCACCTTTACATCTATTATTATATCGTCCATTGGACCATATTTTATTACTAAAAGTCAAAAAAATTAATTATCAAAAACAATTTTTTATACATAGTAACTAATATATACTCACAGATTCTTATACATTTGTAAAACGTATATATACTCTTCTTTGATCTCTTTTTTTATTATTTTCGGAATTTCAACAGCTTCTTTTGACGCTAACTTTCTTGTCCAGGATATAAATGGTTCTTCAAATCCTCGCCATTTTACGAAACAGTCAATATTAGCAATCTCGTTAATCTCATCTTGTGTGAATAAATTGGAAACTATAGGATTTATGTTATCAAAGTCTAAAATAAAAGAAAGAAGAGGATCATTGAACGAAAAGTTATGCAAATCGAGTTCGAACATTTTTTTAGACAAACGGCAAATAAATTCATGATAGGAATCTTCCTGAATAAAATAAATTAAATAAAATTAAATAATTCCATATAATAGTGACTGAAATAAAAAAAATAATTACCGCTAATACTTCATATTTTCTTTTGACGTTAGAAATATGCGATTCCAATTTATCATATTCTTCCTTTTCTCTCTCTAATTGTGATCGACGACGAGATAATACATGTTTAGTTGTGACACTTGATGATGAATTTGTTGAATCTACATAAAGCGCAAAAAGGTGTTAGTTCATATTCATATTAAAGCTTAAAAAAAATTGAATAAAACTTGCCATCTTCAACAGAAAATATTTGGTTATTGTTTAATTCTTGTGATAATTTTTGGGCTACAATATAATAATCGTGACCACCTAAATTGTGTTTAAATGCTTGCCAGACAGTTTCTGCGTCTTGATCCCGTTCAGATTGGTATGGCTATTAAACAATATAATAGTTTTATAGATTAAATCTGCAAAAGAGTTGACCATATAAATTCATTTATAGTTTCAATGTAGCAGTTTCAAAGTTTCTTGCAGTGTCAATGTTAGCAATTGGTCTCAATTTGCAAGAGAATTGGCCGTACAAAATGGTAATATGTAAAACTTTTACTTTATACTATCGAATTTTTTGTCTTCGTTCTCAAAATCACTGTTCACAAAAGGAAATAAATGCTTTTTCGTTTTTCGCATCCTCCCGCTAAATTATAGTCTCCCTTTCACCAAGTTATCGTTAAAAATCTTTGTTTTAGCTATTTCTTTGACAACAAAATTATTGCCCGAATTTTTCTCTCATTTTATATATAATGAATTATAATTTACTTATCATTTTGTTCTAAAAAAGAGATCTTTTGATATAATGACTAAACAATCGTGGAAATAATTTTCACATAACTTTTAATTTTATCGGTATAATTCAAGAAATTACTTTATTGAATATATAAAATTTAATTTGACAATTTTTATAGTAAAGCCTGTAAGATAAATAATAATAATTCTTTGACAATTTTTATAGTAAAGCCTGTAAGATAAATAATAATAATTCTTTGACAAAGCTATTTTTACAAGATTTCTTGAAATAATCTGACTATTGTATTTACTTTTATACCAGACTTTTTTCGCCAATTTATTGCCATTTCTTTATTTTTCGCAGTTCCAATTCCATCTTTATAACATTTTGAAAGATAGTATGCTGCCCTGGTATGTCCACCTTCAGCAGATTCCCGATACCATTGAAATGCTTTCTCTTCGTCTGCCCTAGTTCCAATTCCTTCTGCATAACACATCCCAACACAATATTGTCCATCAATAGATCCACCTTTAGCAGATTTCAGATGCCATTGAAATGCTTTCTCTACGTCTTTCGTAGTTCCTTCACCTTTCCCATAACAAAGTCCAGTATAAAATTGTCCTTCAGTATCTCCACCTTCAGCAGATTTCAGAAACCATTGAAATGCTTCCTTTTCGTCTTTCGTAGTTCCATGTCCTTTTTTATAACATATTCCAAGACTTCTTTGTGCTCGAGCACATCCTTTTTTAGCAGATTTCAGAAACAACTGAAATGATTTCTCTTTGTCTTGCACAGTTCCAATTCCGGTTGCATAACAACGTCCAAGACCGCATTGTCCTTCAGCATATCCACCTTTAGCAGATTCCAGATACCATTGAAATGCTTCCTTTTCGTCTTTCGTAGTTCCAATTCCTTCTTCATAACAATGTCCAAGATCGCATTGTCCTTGAACATTTCCATTTTTAGCAGATTTCAGATACCATTGAAATGCTTTCTTTGCGTCTTTCGTAGTTCCGATTCCTTTTGCATAACAATGTCCAAGATTTCTTTGTCCTTGAGCATTTCCATTTTCAGCAGATTTCAGATACCATTGGAATGCTTTCTTTTCGTCTTCCGTAGTTCCAATTCCTTTTTCAAAACAATATCCAAGATTTCTTTGTCCTTGAGCATCTCCACCTTCAGCGGATTTCAAATACCATTGAAATGCTTTCTCTTTGTCTTCCGTAGTTAGTTTATTTTGGCCACTTGTATTTCCATCTTCAGCAGATTCCAGGAAACATTCAAACGCTTTCTCAAGATCCTAAGTAAATTGATTTCAAATATAGTTATAAAGTTACATAATAAATAGCTAGAAGATATAATGCTGTAATTAAAAGTACACTTACTTTTTCTATCGTTTTGATTTATAAATAACATGAGAGGTGTTGTTGTATCGAATAATATTTATGAAAAATAAATTGATAAATTTGTAACTTACCAGCGGTCGATCTAATTGGAATAAAGACCCACAGAATTTCATCTCCAGGACCAACCAAGTAGTCTGAAAGTTCCGAACGGTCTGAACGCGCTGCATATATGGAGCAATCTTTTACATTACAAATGGCTGTAGTATACCCACCGAGACGTTGTTCGAATGTAAATTGTTGATATTTATCTGCCCAATCTTGAGGTTTTAATTGGAAGAATTTTTGGGACGGAACCCATGTGACACACATTTCCATTTCTTCTTGTCCGGGCACGTATTTAGCAATGAAATATACGTCGGGGGTATTAGTAGAGAGTAGCTTCCACAGTTGGGTTGGATCATTTTCATCTTCATTCATGAGAGCGATGCGATTAATGTTATCTGATGTCCAATATTGGTTTGCTGCATCTTTTGCTTTAATGTTGTATTTTTCATTATGAATAGGGAAAGCCCTAAAGAAGTTATAAAAATTAGTTTATGCATTACAAAAATTCGGGAGAAGTAAAAATTTTTCATTACATGTTATCTTTTAATGTGACGGTTTGTTTAAGGGACTACAGTTAAGATTTTAATATTTATACAACTGTTTCCTATAAAAAAAAAAATAAAATTAGAAATTTGTAAAACAATTATATAAAAATGCGCATATCCTTTATTTGTCGCGACTATTTTCCCTTTTCTATATATTTTAGCCGGTACATGCAAGTGTACGCCGTCTTTGTATGCAAAAAAACAGGATTATATCAGAATACGGAAAAACTTCGTATGATAGAACCAAGCAGAGTTTTTTTTCCTATTTTCGATGCATCCCCTTGCGTCACTCGTACAGTGTCCCTACCGCATTGGTACAGATATGCACATGGCGCATGTGGAGTGAAATTTCCGGCTATATATACAGTAAATCGTGGTTTATAATACGTGATCTGCAAATTCGTAAATTTTACTACGTGACGATCACGATTCCCATCACGTGAAAAAATAAATTTCGGAAATTTCACTCCAAATGCGCCATGTGCATATCTGTACCAATGCGGTAGGGACACTGTACGAGTGGCGCAAGGAGATGCATTTCATGCGGTCAAAAAAACTCTGCTATATATAAAATGCTATATAATGATGAACAAAGAATTCAATAGATCATGATAATAAAATCCATTCACTTTAGCGAAGCATAGTGGTGATTGGTTTATTTTTGTAGATCATTTTGTGATTTTTATAGGTTTTTATTGGTTAACAAAATTAAATTTTGTGCCTTAACAATATGGGTTTATCATTATTTTTTGTTTTGGAATAAACTGCGAAACTCTTGTGCCTTGGAATCAATTCCACCTGCATATTATTTGTAACCGTCTTAGTAAGTTTCTGGAATATGCTGGTTTCCTTTCCTGTTTCAACTTTGTTGTCTACATAAAATTCGGTCACCGCACGCTTTTTTGATGAGTTGACCAGCAAAATTCCACCTTCGCCAGGAGCAATATCCTTTGACACTGATTTTTTGTTACCAGACATATCACTAGATCCCTCAGCAATTTCACCGTTGTTGCACCATATGGCTGAGTTTTTTGTTTTATGGTGCAATAATCTAGTAAAATGGTTGATATGGGTCATTCGCTAAATTTTTTGGCCCAGGTGGTACCATTGATGGAGGTTTATTGGCTGATGAGTCAACATTAATGACTCCTGAAGATTCTCATTCTCCATTGCCATGTGTATTGACTTTCATTGTCTCCACTTTTTTTTGTAAAGTTCTCATCATCTCACCACCTGGTATCCTTGGAAAATCCTCCTCTATGTCTTCAGCAACTTTGTCATGTCACCTAATCAATTCAGATTTTCCTCAGTAAAATTTGTAAATGTCCCATTGTTTGACTAAAACATCGAATTAAAAAAAAATTCTATTTCTTTTTTGATTGAACCATAGTTTTGTCACCTTTGTCTGAGGAATCAGTTTGAGTCTGAAAAAAAAATAATAATAATAAATAAAATAAAAGGAATAAGTTAAAGGAGAAGCAGGAAAAAAAAAAAAAAAAACTTTCAAGTATGTATAAAATAACTCTACCACTAAGGTCTCTGTCTTAGCAATTGTTCCCTCTTATGTTTACGCCCTTTACATATTAAACACTCATCTTTCATTTACATTTCAGTATTCACTTTCTCAATGTGCAAGAGCTTAGGCCAATATATTAAAAGCAAGACAAATTAATAAATCAAAAAAATAATTTCAATGTTTAATAATTATAGAATCAATACTTAATACCTTCATTCATTTCCAAAATTATGTGTGCTTCTTGATTGTCTACTAAGCACAGATCTCAATCTTTTCGTTAAAGTATATCCTA
>CAJVPV010003891.1:0-10665 GCA_910591835.1 Acaulospora morrowiae | reverse complement strand
ATAAATTGCATTGTCAATAATAAAGTATATATTATTAGTACTTTTTATCTGAAAAAAAATTATTATTATTATTATATAAATTGCATTGTCAATAATAAAGTATATATTATTAGTACTTTTTATCTGAAAAAAAATTATTATTATTATTATATAAATTGCATTGTCAATAATAAAGTATATATTATTAGTACTTTTTATCTGAAAAAAAATTATTATTATTATTATATAAATTGCATTGTCAATAATAAAGTATATATTATTAGTACTTTTTATCTGAAAAAAAATTATTATTATTATTATATTTTATAATTTATCAGCAGTTAAATAATTTATATCAAATATATTTATTATTATTTTAGATTTTGAAATCAAGAAATTAATAAAAATAAATTTTCAAAGACTTAAATTACTTAATTTTTATATTGTTTATATAAAATTTCTTTTATATAATATAATATATATTTAAAAAGATCAAGATTTAATATATGTATATGATTTGAAACAATTGTTTCATATACATTAAAGCTTTTTAAAAATTTTTAACAATATTAGTTTAATATATTATATTTTTATTTTTATTAATAAATTATTAATTTTCAAAATATATTTATTTTAAATGAATTGCATAATAATAAGTATTATTATTATTAATTACTTGTTATATATTATCTGAAGTTCTATATAAGAAATATGTTTTATTTATATTTGGTCTTCCACTTTTATTTTGTTTACTTGAAGAAGATGACATTTTCGTCAAAAAAAAAAAAAAATATTATTTAAATCTTTTGATATCAAGCATAAGTAGCAAGGTCACAAAAAAGTAAATAATAAATAAATGTTTGTAATTTTTTTACTTCCAGTAAGTCAGCTATTATTATTAAAATTTGTGAAATAAAAATAATTATATTATCATGAACTATAAAATAAAATTTTGATTCTTTAGCTATAGGTTTAAAAAAAATTGATAAACATTTCTGAAAAACTTCCTTTTATAATTTATAGAATTTTTTAGAATTTTTTGTTTTAAAAATATTTGACTTTTAAAATCAGAAAATATTCAATTATTGCTTTAAATTCACAATTGCACTGTATTATCATTGCTTCCCAAAGCCAATTGGGTGCCATTAGGAGTGGTCACACTAGTAACATGATGATTCTCTCAATAGACCACAACCACACCATATTGTTATTACTTTCAGATGCCAACTGAGTACCATATGGGGAGGTCACACATTTAACATAATGAATATGTCCTAGAATGTGTGGATTCTGATCTAAATTCTCGATAGACCACCACTGCACTGTATTGTCACTGCTTCCCGATACATCCACCATAATCAATATATTCATCTAGAATTTGTGGATTCTTAATAAATTGTCGAAAGATAATAACCGCACCTTGTTGTCACTGCTGTTCGATGTCAATTGAGTGATATCCGGAGAGAAAGACCACTTTAATGATACCAGTATGTTCTTCGAAGATACGTGTAATCTCTAACGTTTTGACATAGTAAAGATAAATTGTTTCTCCACTAGCAATAATAAGTAAACCTCCATTCAGGGGATAGCAGCAGCATTCACATTCATATTGGATCTAAAAAAGGCATTTCTCCGGATTACACTCCCGACAAGTTAGCATTACTGTACTAAAATCTGCATGCACCCAAATCTGCCCTACTGTATTGTGTATAATCAAGAAAGCCATAACTTACATCTGCTCCTGCAATACGAATCTCATTATTGTAGATTCTTGCCATTAAAGACCACTCGGCTTTATTTATAATTGTGATTGCATTTGCTGCAGCAATTTCGAAATTAGTTTCTTTCGATTTCTCAATAAAGTTAAGGAAATTCTCGCCAAATTTTTTTAGCCTGTTGTGCGTCTTTTGAACCATCACTCCGTTGTACATACTCGGTTAAAAAGCGAGCTATCCCAGGATCACGTAGTATTAAATTTTCTTAAAATAGCATGGTTCTAGCTCTTTTGTAAATTTTCTCAGATTCTCGAGAAACAAAATATTAAAATAGGGATTTGTGGATAAATCGATATTGGTTATCGTTACGACTTATAGGAGAGTTGTAACGCAAAAGACGTGTCTCTGAATTTTTCTAACCAAATAATTAGCACGCCAGTCGGTGGAAGTTTGTGTGATATTTCCGTCTGAACAATCTAATACAACTTCATTGGCCTTAAGTATTGCAACCGCTAATTCTTTGTCATCCTTTTATCTAATTGGATGCGACTTGGACGTTCTTGAAATCGCCCGAACCATTTTTCCACGAACTTACTATAAACGTGTTACGAGTATTCACCACTTTCTGATCTAAGTCTGGCATGGCTTGCAAAGCGATTTTTAAGATAAAGGAATTACTTAATAACTGACCTGAATGTGTAATACGCTTTAAAATGGCTTCATAGCTTTGCACGTCAAATAGAACATCTTTCTGTTTTCCGACGTATTTCCCAACATATTTGCTAATTAACAATTCGGAATTAACTTCTAGTTTCTCGCTACATACAGTATGAAATTGGAGGCAAAACTTGAACACTTTCATTATGAGCTATTTGATTAAATATCACTAGCATGATTTTTATCTACCTCATTGAATTTTGGTTTGCTAATATTTGCAAAAATTTAAAATTCAAGTATCTGATCATAAATTTTAATAAAAAATTTTCATATGAAAATTCCCAAGTTTAAAATAAATATTAATTTATCAAATAATATTACATACTATACTGATAAAGATATCAATATTTTAATTTTTTAAAAAACTTAAATCAAAAAATATATACAGTATATATGATGTAAAATTTAGAATAATACTATAGAGTAATAAATTTAAAATATCTTGAATTTTTGATTCATTTTCAAAAACAGGTGTTCATATCAACTATTGTCAATTTGTCAATACAAATAAATCAGTTTATCTATCTTGTATACAATTTTTTTAGTAAATTAACAAAGAATGTGTTTTATTATTATTTATGTAATAGCAAAAATATAAAATATACAGTATATTTGAAAGAAATTGTTTTTCGTCGCTTTTTCACAAAATAGTTTTGATTTTAAACGCGAAACATAACAACCGTATTAACAGGCTTCAAAAAGAAGTATTTGGATCACTCAGCACATGATTTTCCCTACGAAGAAACTTCAGATAATTCAAAACTGCTATGGATTCTTTAATGTCATCACACATACACGTGAACAATGATGTCACTGTTACGCTTTCACATTATCATCATTCGAGGAAAGGTAGTTTTAATGACAAATGCGATGATGTATAATTACGATCATCGGAATTAAAAGCTACTGCATTTGTTAAGTTTACCCTTTTACTAAATAGAAAAAAATAAAATAAAATAAAGCTGGCGGAAAATGCAACAAAGACTCTCGTGGAAAGATGATGAGCTTATCGAAGTTCTGAAATATCTAAAGATGCATTTCACAGACTTTCAAACAAACGAAATGGCAACCTGTCATCGTGCTCAAATGTTAATTAATCCCCGGAGGCCAACGCATTCAACTTATCGAAAGATATATAGGATGAAAAGAAACATGATCAATTTTATGGAATGGGGAAGGATCAATAATGATAAAAACTGGTTTAATGAAAGTGTATTGAGGAATAATAGAAAGATTAGATGGATGATGAGAGAGCTATGTTTGAAATTGAAAAAGAAAGACGAGACAAGGTTTGTCTTGGACGAAAGAAATCGGACGACGAGGAAAGGTGCGAGAATGAGGAAAGCAAAGATTTCTAGTGAAAGTCAAGAACGGTCGGCTCAGCATGGGAGGTCTAGAGAAAAAAATAACGGAAAAATTGCCGATGAATGGCAAGAGGTGATCAATAAAAAATGCAATGTTATTATTGATCAGGAAAAAGGCGAGATCAAAGTCGAAGAATCAATGGAGGAAAAATTTTTCACAAAACTTGGTGAAAATAAAGTGGATGCAATGCACGAAGTAGAAGCAAACGAGATAATTTATTTTAAGAAAGAGGAAGACGAAGATCAGATCATCAAAAGAATGATGTATTTCAGCGGAAAGGATAACACGGATATAACCACAATGATGAGTGAGGAGAGTGAAAGCACCATTCGCGACGACGACGACGACGATAGCACTATTAAAGATGATGAAATTAACAGTAATTTTTATATTGATGATAAAAAGTAAGAACACTGGTCAAATCGAATTATTTTCGCTGCTATACACTTTAGCATATGCGAATTCCTTTGTACACTTATTTTATGCATTTCATAATAGTAGGCACGACCATTTTACTGAGTATGGAATCCAAACGAATGAAATTTATGGGTCCCCTTTCCCGGAAGTCGTACGTTCGCTCACCGACACCATCATTTGACGGAAAATGAATCATGATTCTTAAGAAGATGCAGTGACTCAAAGGATTGATGATTTTCTGAGATTGGTATGTGGATCATAATTAAATTTTTAATTATTTTACACCCGTTATGGTACTTATTTGTTGATTGAAACATTTCTTGGGCTTAATTCTTAAGTAGCTTCTCTTCACGGATTCAACTCCCTTTAAAAGGTTCTTTCTTTGCTTACTGTTCCATTCTTTATTCGCTTACCTTTATTCAAAATCGGATTACAGTAGTGTATTTCGTATTTATGTTCGAAGAATATTATTATAATGATTTCTTAGTTTTTTGTATCTCTTACACCTTTATTTTGTCCTTTGGAAATTTTCGCGAGTTCCAAATTTAATAATTCTTGATGTATCTTTGTTTGGAATTTCTGCATTTATGCGAGTATAATCCACTTCTGCATTCAAATTTATTCGGAAATAATTTATGATAATTCTAATTTTGGTTCACTCTTTTATTGCATTATATGAACATATTAATAACCCCCTTGCTGTCTAACTTTTGAAGAATGCACGTAAACCAAAGGCCAACGAATGACAGAAAAATGAAATGGGAATGAAGTGAGCAAGATTATCTGGTCACATTGTAGTATTCTCTCATTTGAAATGCAAGAAAAAGCATTACTCTTTATTCAAATTTCTTCTTTCTCGCTCTACGATTTTTCAAGGCCTCAAACACAGTCATACTAACAGCTGAAGCTGGAACCATCCACAACACTCTAGCACCCATACCTTTAGTGAAGGCTTTAAATCCACCTTCATTCAGGTACATGCTTCTTATAATTGCTCTCGGCGAATGCGTTTTATTATCACTAAATGAAACTTGCCATCTAGTTTTAACAACATCCAAAATATTTGAAAACGATGCTGCTACACCACCAGCGAATCCGGAATACAAAATGTATCTCGTGAACGGAAGTTCTCCGTTAGATTTCGGTGTAGAATTAGCCATAACTGTACTTTTTGAACTAGATACCCCATTTTGTTCCAATGCCATCGCACTATCTAGTTTGTCCTCCCTAAAGGGTTTCTTATTTCTACTTCGTCGATTACGCTCCCAAGCCTTACATTTTTCATAAATTACAAAATAGGTAACTGTGTGTGGAATGAAAACCGCAAGCGCAAGAAAGTATCCTCTATAAAATCCCCTTATTCCTTCTTTATCGAATATCATTCTTATTAAATTTAATGTGCCGCCTCTATTATCCCGACCGACCACTTTTCCAATCGTATTACCTCTAAAATCCTCCTTAACGTAACCAACTCCGGTTTGCAATTTACTCTTTACTACCTCCATTGGTGTCCAGAACATTCCACTCACTGTTTCTGCTAATGCCCCACTTATCATATGATTGATGACTCTATCATTATTAATTCCAAGCTTTGTTGAAAGATAGTACTTTGTATTGTCATACATATAGAGATAAGTCGATAGAGCCGGAATTCCTATAGCGATGGCGACCGATATACCGGAATAAAAGTTTTTGAGGGGAGTAGTGCGGATAATATGAAAAATAACACCACTTTTAGATGTGATGCTAAGAGGAGAAGTGGGAAGAGAAATTGTAGTCTGGACCCGCACACGAATTGTGTCGACTTTCTTGTGATTGAAGTATAAGAGATTATTTTATGAATCGAACCCATAGTATTTTTCTGTCTTTTCAAAAACGAGAAAAAAAGCAATACGCACGAGGATGAGTGCACAACCTACTGATGATTGCTGCTGCGCCAGAGTCTATTATACTCGATTTGTTATCCGATGACATTTTTTTAAAAGATTCAAGTCATTCGATTCTTTGATTTAAGATCATTAATGTCTTTAGTATTTATGCAAAAAAAAAAGAATTTAACTGGTTCCAAGTTACACCAAACAAGAAATGATCGGATACATATTTAAATATGCTCATTAGTAAATAAAAAATCAATAAAATTATTTTATTGGTACAATTTTGTAAAAGTACAATATATAATAATTTATACAATAGATACGTATTTTAATTGATCCTTTAACCTTTAATACTGCATTAATTCTTTTTGGCATCAAAGTCAATAAAATCAATACGGTATATCAATGTTTTTATAATCTTTATTGTATATTTTCTTGTCAAAAATTATATTCATTTTTATTTAATTCTAGTGTTAAGAATATAAAAGGTAATATATTTGTCTTAAATATTATTACAAGTAATTATTATAATATACTATATATCTTTTATATATAATATATTGTTTTTTTTTTTTTTTGTAGGTAAACATCATTTCTTTATTTATTTGTATAATAATAGATATACATTGTGAAAGAAACAACATCTCTCATATGTACTAGTACAATGAATTAAATGCTAGCTTGCTTACAGCAATCATTAAACTAATATTGAAAAGAAATTTTTAAAACAATATATCTCGTCAAGCAGCTCCAAGCAGCTATAATTACCTACTCAGCATTGGGTGGAAGGAAGTTAAAGAGATATATACAGTATATAGTTAAATTTAACTAATTGATTTGTTATTAAGAAATCTATTTTATTTTTATTAATTAAAAAGCTTTTTTAGAATTTTTTAAAAAAGTTTTTGGTTGCAGTTTTCAAAATAATCATTAATAATATTAAAATATTTATGTTTGTTCAATTAATATAATAATGTTTGATTATATAAAATATAGATTTCACATTTTTGATTTTTTTATATTATTAATATTTGGATTTATATAATATCTTTATTTTATTATAATTATTATTTTTTATTATTTAAAATATTTTCTATTTTTGTTAATTTAATTTTTTTTAAAAAAAAATTAAAATATATTTCATATATGGTTTTTATTAATTATGTAGATTAAATATCTTATATATAAACAGTCTATTAATTATTATTAATATTGATTGAACTGTTAATTTTTTTAACCTGATTATATTAACTAATACCTTATAAATAGATCTATATATTGATAGAAGTTTGAAAAAATAAAAATATTATTTTCAGTTTTAAATTATTTGATTTTAAATTAATATAAGTATTAAAAAAATAAAAATTTTAAAACTTCTTATTATTTTACATTTTTGGCTTATACAATTATAATTTTCATAATTTTACTTTATACTTTTTAATAAATACTTCAAGAAATTTTTTGATTAATACAAACTATCAAATTTGAACATTAATTGATCAAATAAAACACAATTCCTAAATATTTTAATAAATATTTTAAAAGTTTTTAATTAATATAAACTATTAAATTTGAAGGTACAAATATCAAATAATATTTAATTTTTATATTGTTATAAATTAACTTTATATATTAGTATTCATATCAATAATTTTTTTCAAAGTTATCTAATCTTAATAAACATATTAATTAATAAATGAATATATATATATACAGTATATATATATTGTTATAGGAAAAAAGTAATAAGTAAATAATAGGAAATTATAAAGGTAGGTATATTAGATATAATGGATATAATTAATATATCAAGTATAATCAGTATAATTGGTATAAAATAATAAGATATAAAAAGGATGAAAAAGGACTATAATATAGAAGGAGGAGAGTAGCTAATGACTGATAATTAATATCTAATAGATAGTATTAATAATAAATCAATAAAATACTGTATTCAATTTTACTCCTAATATTGATTGTATGAAAATCCCACAGTATCATCTCATTGACATATAATTAACAACTCTGTCAAATTCCTATGCCTCTTTTGAAAGTAATTTGACCTCTTAATTGATATCACATGGCGTAATTCAGTAGAAAGTGACTAACTCGTCATTTCACTATAACAATATACATGTTTTTTTATATATCTTTTCTTTTTAACTTGTTTTAACTTGTAATTATTAAAAAGATTAAAGATTATTTTTCATTCAACTTAAAATTGAATTTGAATATTTGAAATCTTTATATTGTATATAGAAAAACTGATAAACTTATATATAAATAATATTAATATATATTTTGCTTTTTATAGATATTAAACTAATAATATAAATTTGAAAATCTTAATAATTTATAAGTTTATTAATTTTATTTTTTTAAAAAATTAAAATTAATATAATATTCTTAAAATTACAATATATAATAAACTATTTTTTATAAATTATCATTATTCAAGTACAAAGGTACTAGTAGCATATAACTTTATTTAAGTAATTTACAAAGTTCATTTAAATTAACCTGTACCTTCATCTATAGTCTTATTCAGTTATATAAGTTCATTATTACTAAAATAAATTTACACATCTAAATAAGATTTTTAGGAAATAGATAATTTATAAACTATTTAATTTAATCTAGACCCTAACAGTTATTATTAAAAGTATATATCTTTCAAGATTAATTAGAACACTTAAATAATCTATTTAATACTTTTCATTTAAAATCTCAAAAAAGGTACTATACTTATTGTTATTATTTGTAGCTTTAGATTTTCCTTTTTATTGGATTCTTTTTTTTTAAGCAAGCACTGGATTGAAATAGTCTTAAGTTAAAATATTCTTTGTGCTACAAAATCTGCTATACCAAGAGAATTGTAAACTTTTATAAAATTAGACCAAAAGTTTTACTTTATATATGACCTTTTCTGCTTCAATTTGTTTTCAATTCATAATTATTAAAAAAACCAAAGACTCTATATTCATGCAGTCTAACTGAATTTGATTAGAATCTGGATATTTGGATACTTTATATATAAGTAAAATCAGTAAATCTATATATTGTTAACATTAAATTAGTAAGTCTGTTACTAGGAACAACAAGAACTTGTTATATATCAAGGTTAAGTTATGTCTTCTTGTCTTGAAAGAAGTAAGTAAGACTTTGGCCAATTACTTTCTATTCTCTTTATACTAAGTACTGTCCTTTCTTTTCTATCACTATTGTTTCTCTTAATAATCCTATCACAATTATCTTTAGTGAATTTCAATTATTCCTTTCTAACTTGATAAGTACTAAAAAGATAAGTTTCTTAATTAAAAGATTCTTTATTATGAAGTGATTCTTCTTTATTGTCTTTTTTATTTTTCTACAATACTATTTCTATTTTCATTTTTTCTCATTTTTATATCAGCAGACATATTATTACTAAGCTATTATTGTGTTATGTAATCCCTATCAAACTACAATAGACTATTTGTAATTAATAAGCGATTTAAAGTTATGACTAATTTAAGTTTCTTTAAAATTACATTATGTTTTTACATGTCACTATAGATTATAAGTCATTAATTATTACAAATAATAATATGTAACATGCTAAAATATATTTGTGTGATTATGTTTCATATCAGTTCCCACTAATAATATAAATAAAATTATTACATTTGCATCCTATAGATATTAAACTAAAAATATTTTTTTAAAAATCTAAAAGCACTATCTATTGTTCTATTGATTCATAAGTCTTTAATTATTATTATTATTATTATTATTATTATTTTTATAAGAATTAAGTTGCAATATACACATGGATTTTATTGTTAAATTAATTAAGACCACAATTACCATACATGAACAATCTATTAACTATTACTAATATTAACTTACGCTACTTGTCCTTTTTACCAGAATACCAACTTACATCAAGTAAGTGGGTCTATACTCTGGTTTATACTTATGACTCTCTACTTGTAAATATAAGATAAGGAAAATCCTGTACCAACAGTAAAAAACTTTCCTAGTGGTCTCCTTTTTGGCTTATGATCTAACTCTTTTCCATGATTGGATTACCAATCTGGATTGCATCAACATCAAATAGAGAAGTGGAGGTTTAATCAAATTTCAGAGTCAGCCAATCCAGTTTGGGATACTAGCTGATTGAATACGACCTACATCAGGAAACTAGCCAACTTGAATAGGAAGGATAGGGATATGGAGTCTATTGTTCCAGTTGGTGTTATGGGCTTATATTAGAGTTAGACCAGAAGCTTTGCCTTGTGCAACCTTTCCTGCTTTGATCTGTTTTTAGCCTGCGATCGTCAGAAAGACCAGAGGTCCTATATTCATGCAGCCTAGCTTAATTTGGTAGATGATTTTCAGCTGATTGGATATGACATATATTGAAAGCCAGTTAACCAATCATAAAGGTGATAAATTTTTGTAACCAGGTAAGTTTGAATCTTAGACTTTCTCCTGGTGATCTATGAAGTATTACCACTGTGCTATAAACCCATAGGTCTTTAATTATTACTATTATTTTTTTTTTTTTTTTTTTTTTTTTTTAAAGTGGAACGTGCGCAAGGCATGTGATCTTTATT
>CAJVPV010003890.1:0-10666 GCA_910591835.1 Acaulospora morrowiae | reverse complement strand
GTTGTATCTGGTCCAGGCTGTTTTCAGTACACCAAATTCATTTGCCAATATCTGCTTTACCATTTGAAACCAACTTGGATCTGGTCCCTGTTCATGGCCTCGAGGGTCTTGAATTAGTTTCCAGTTTAGTAGCATATTAGATTCCTTGTCTATAAGCTGATCCACAAACATGATATTGTGTTTTCTCAATGAGGTTGTTGTCTTGTCATACATTCTGGGATTATTTAGCAAGGTTTTAATTGTGATATGTCCTTCTCTCCATTGAAATATATCTTTCCGATATGAATCTAAGAAAGTGATATCCAGTTTATTGGCCATCTTAAATGTTTGAGCTGAGAAGTTTTTCTTGTATGGATTGTGAAAGGTGTTGTTCAAAAGCATGTTTGCTGGCTTCCAGTACTTTATTTGTGCTTGCTTGAGATGAATAAGGGTTGATGTACTGGCATAATCTGTGTTGTTGAGTTGACTTGTGAAGCAAGTGATTTGGCTTTCTATTTGAATCTCATGGATACTTTTGAGTCTGTAGATGGCCTTATGGTGTATGGATGTGTTTGGCATTATCCTTGTGATCTTGACAACTTGTTTGAATGTTTTTCTAAGTTGAGCTGAGAGAAGGTTACTTGAGTGCATGCTTATAGAGCTGTGCTGTATTCTGTATTCAATCCTTGGTATTAAAACTCTATTGACAATGTATTCCACATGCCTATCTGTAATCAGCTTTTTTCCCAGGCTTGGAAGGATTGCTTGGATCTCTTGTTGGATTTTATTAATTGTATCTTTGGTTTGATCTTTACGGCCTAACTATATACCTAGAAATTTTGTATGGCTTTTGTGATCCAGCTCTCTTACTTCCTCTTGATTGGTTCCCATGTAGACTTTATTAGGTTTTTTGGATGGACTGTTGATTGTGATTAGTATTGACTTGTCTCCGTTTATTTGTGAATCGTTCGCAGCATAAAATTCTTTTGCCCTTTCCAAGATACGATTCATGTCCTTCTGAGATCTGGCTATCCAGGTAGTATCATCCATGTAAACTATTGCTGCCTGTCTAATTGAGAGCTCCCTTGAAAACTCTGGGTCACTTGTGGACTTGCTGAAGTTTGTTATTCATGAGCAATTCATTGTATAGCCTCTCCTTTGATTTTCTTGTATTTCACAGAGCAGTGGGTCGTAAAAGATTCTCCAGAGCAACGGTGATATGGTTTCTCCTTGATCTATACCATCACCTGTTATTATTTCTTTGGTGATACCCATGTCTGTAATTACCTTAATTGCCCTTTGTGTAAAGGGATCTAGTAGCAGTTTAATAATTTTGTTTGGAATTTTGATTCTTTGGAGTGCCCTTTCTAACATTTCCAAGCTGACTGTGTCATATGCTTTTGCTATGTCTTGGAAAAGAATCCAGAGTTTCTTTTTTTTCTCTCTGGCTTCTTCGCAGATATTGTTTAGCAGGTGAATCGGCTCTGAGATACTTTTGCCTGGAAGTCCTGCGAAGTTAGGTCCTTTCAATATCCTGTGTTTCTTGCAAATAAGTGCTAGGCGGTTATTAAGAATTATAGTGAAGCATTTATATGTTGTTTCCAGCAGAATTATAGGTCTGGTGTTGTTGAGTTCACCTTGCCACTCTTTTCCTTTGAAGATTGGGTATAAAAGGCTGCTCTTCCAGGATGTTAGTGTTATTTCAAAGCTAAGAAAAATATTGAACAGGTTGAGAAGAGTCTTTTTTGCTTTGGGGCCTAGTTTTTTAAGCATTTCATATTTTATTTTTGATGGTCCCGCTGCTTTGTCATTGGGCAAGTCCTGGAGAACATCTTCCAGTTCACTTGGTTAAATTTCTTTTTCTATGGTACTGTACCATTCTTCTTGGATGTTAGGCTTGGATTTGTATTGCTCCTTCCATTGATTGTCTAGGAGATCAAAATTGCTGTTGTACTTGCAAAATGCCTGTTGATAATAGAGTCTTGTTTGATTCAGAATCTTTTCTTTGTCAATGGTGATGTATTCATGCCTGTTTTCATCTGTTACTTTGATTCTGTCAATCGTGATCCTGTTTCTGAAGTTGTTGGTTAGTGTTTGAACTATTCTTCTTTGGTTATTTTTGAGGTCTCAACATCTAGCCTCGATTGCTTTTTGGATTTTCTGGTTGACTCTTTTCCTTTCTTCTTGTATGCAGATTTTCTTCAGGATTATTTTCAAGATACATGTGTATTCAATAGTAAGTTCTAGGTTCTTGTTAGATATAGTTGTATTAAGGTTTTTTAACTCGTCAAGGGCTTGCGAGTTGTCTGCCAGTATTATTGAAGCTCTAGATATCCATCTGTTGAGTTGATCTATCAAAGAAGAAGATAAGAGTCCCGGAGGCTCCTTATTAAGTTTCTTTTAAATCTTGTGCAGATCTCTCACTAAACTGATTAAGTTCTTTTCTTTGGAGTACTGTACTTTGCCATTTGTGTTTGTGTATCCTCTGGGGCCTCTTTTTTCACAGTGGAGATTGTTAAATGCTATAGCAATGAGTATCTCTTTGAACTCTTTCCAGAGGTCTTATATTTGTAAAGCATGTCTTTGGGTGTTCATCTGTTGGCTTGCTGCCTCTGTTTTCTTCAAAAGTTTGGCTTTTTGAATTTTGTTTTCCATTTTGGTTTTGTATTTATTCCATTGCTTATTTGTCATCTTGCTGACTTCAATTATCTTCTCATATTGGCAAGTGGTTTTGGTGCAGTGTGTTGTAAAGATGTGAAGAAGTGTGTCTTTGGTTATTTTGCAATAGAGGAGAATATGGTCACTGTTCGTGATTTCTTTGAAGTTACAGTTTTGCAGCTGAAGCATGTTGTGTACTATTTCAGCTAAGCACCAAATGTAATCTATTCTACTCGAGCTCAGGCTGTTCTCCCATATATGGGTGGGTTTAGGATTCTTCCAAAGCTAATGTATGTCTATAAGGTTCCAGTCTAGAAGGAAGTTGAATATTGGTGCTTCTGGATCTTCTGAGGGGGAAAAGCTGTTACTTGTGTTAGAATTTGTATGGTTATATCTGGGATTTAGTGTTGTATTGAAATCTCCCATTATGATAATTTGGTATTGTTGTTGGATCTTGTTTCTTATTATATTTTGTACTTTTCTTTGGATGGTCAAGCTCTTTTGTTTATTGCAGGGGAGGTATACTTGAGTGATCCATGTTTTGTGTCTTTTGCTGAGTAGATTGACTGCTATAAGATGTCCTTTTATTTTATGTACTTGTGCAATGTATTTTTCCAGGTCTTTATGGATTAACAAGAGTACTCTTGCCCCTCTAGGGTTAATTGGACAAGAACTGGGGAAGCATTTGTATTTGTCTTTATTATTATTAAATACAAATGTTTGGTTGCCAGGGGTGAGCTTAGTTTTACTTAATCTGAGAATGTTGATCTTTTTGTCCCATATTTCTTATATCAGCATTTCCTGATCTATGGTTCTATTAATTCCTCTGATATTGTATGTACTGAAGCATATGATATCACTTTGGAATAACTTTCTTTGTTCTGTAAAGAAACTGTTGATTTCGTTGTTGGATAAGGGATTGGTCATAACGTTGAGGTAGTCAGGGTATAATCGTCTGTAGTTGTTGTCATATGCTGGTAATATGCTGAAGAGGAAGCTTGTAATGAGTCTCCTTCTCTTTCAGCTATTGTTATAGGTTCAATCAGGGTGCCTTTCAGGAGGAGTAGTGAAAGGAGTTCTTGTTGGTACTCCTTTTGTTCTCTAGGTTTATTAGTCTTGTACTAATCGTATTCAGCATATTGAAGACTTTAGACCAAGGATCCCTTTCTGTTGAACTTTTTCTTTGTGTTTTTCTGTCTACAGAATGTTTCCCTTTTTTTCCCTTAGTTTTCTGCATGTGAATTACTTGATGTTGTTGTTGTTGTTCTTTTTCTGTATCCATATAAAATGAAGAGGATGCTGGGAATCCTTTAGTGTATCTTGAATTTCCCGGAGAAGCATTTTTATTTTCCCTTTTTCTGTATAAGGTCTGACTATCTTGTGGTATGTACTTCGGCGTATGCATTTTTGTGTTGTCTTTGGTGCTCCACCAAGTTTTACATCCGAATAGTTTCACATGTGATAATATTGCTTTGTTTAGGTCTTCTTGATTCTCAAATCTGAGGATAGCAAAGTTTCTTCTTTTTCCTGTTCTACCATTTGTAGAAATATAGACTGTTTTGACTCTAAGGTGTTTTGTTGCACTCATAATACGGGAGGCTGATATGGTTTTTCCGATTCCATATAGTCTGGCCATTATTTTATTCTGTTTTAATAGTGTTGCTTGGTAATCTTCCAATTGTGTCATTCTAGCCATAAAGTCCTTTATTGGTATTGATCAAATCTTGTGAATGTTTGTTTTGGTGAATTTGAAGAAAAAGGTTGCACTGTTGTAATTATGGTTTCCTTTGGTGAGCCGTAGCGATTCTATTTCTCCATATTTAGTAAGTATACTATGGACTTTCTTAGTTGAAATGTGTGATAAAATATCCAGGAGTATTATCTGTTCTGAAGCTTCTGATACTATTGAAAATAAGGACGAGTCTTCAGATAGTGCTGTATCCTCCACATTGTTATTTATAATGATAATAATGTTTTGCTCTTGAATTTTTCCGGATAGTTGTTGTTTGCATCTGTGTGCATCCGCTGCATTGTTGAAGTATAAAATTATCCACTTGTTTTTGCCTATGGCTAGCACTTGTATACCTTCATGTTCTACTGGTATACTGAGCTTATCAGCAATATTCCTCAGTTGTTCTTCTCTACTCACATGTGGAGTTAAATTGCCTTTAATTCTCAGTTGTACTTTTCCAGAGCAATTGGTTAGATTGAAGTAATTAACCGTATTGTAGTCAGCCTTTCCTGGATTGGGCTGATCTTTCCGGTTGAAGTTCTTTCTTTTAGTTCCTTTTGTTTTTCTGGTTATGTATCCAGGATCTTGTATTTGAATCAGGTGAAAGTTTTCCTTATCCTATGCATTGACTTTGTTCATGCAGGTTATTAAGTCTCTCTCATGTTCGAAGTGAATTGTATACCATTCATTACCATTAAAAAAGAGGGAGTGAATGAGATCTTGTTTGTCTTTAGAGAGTTTTAGTACATTAGCCAGGTATTTAATCTGTTCTGACTTGTTATCTCCTGGTGTATTGGCTATCATTACTCTTGCGTAATCAGGTATCAATTTAATTTCTAAGCTTTGGGTTGAAATGGGATCATGTATGTCTATGTTGTCATCTGAGGAGTGTTGTTCTTCCATGGTTACTTCTGGATTTGTGTTTCTTCTGCTGTGGTTGAGTTTTCTTTTGTTTGCTCCTCCATTTCTATTTCTGGAACTTGTTGCTCCATATTTGAAGGTTCCTGATTTGTATTATTACTTGCTGTTTGGTTATGTCCCTGATTGGAATGCTTCAAGTTGTCCTGTCTTGGTTGGAGTATGCTTAAGATCTGAGCTATTTGTTGTGAGTCTTCTATTAGAAACTTGTTTAGGATATTCATATCAAGTTGATTGAATTCCCATATCTGTTTGATATATTCCTTGGCCAAAGCCTATTTGACTATGGTGTTTGGGTTTATATTGAGGAGCCTTATTGCTACTGCATCGATAACTGTGATGTTTATGAGTGCTCCTAGATCTGAGATTTCAGATGATGTGTTAGTTGATCCATCTTCTATAAAAGTGCGAAGCCATCTCTGGTCTCCTTCGTTGTGATTGTCTTCCAGTGTTCTGAGGTGATCTATTATTTGATCCTCCAATGAAATTGCTGGTGTTTCTGCCATTGTGTCGAATTTGTACAGTTGTGTTACACATTCTGTATTGTGTTGTTTATCTGTTATTTTTCTGTGACACATGTTTTTCTGATCTTGTTGTTGTCTTGTTTATTTGTTTGTTGTTATTTTAGACACAGAATATAATTAAACCTTAATTTTGAATCCTGTAAACAAACGTATTTGTTTTCTTGTTTGGATTTGTAGGGAAGTGTGCACACGTGTTTGTGTTACTACTGATCTTTTGGTGGGGGTAAACTGGTTTTGGTTTTTTGATTCCAACGTAGATTGGTCCACGTGATGATTGTTGTTTATAGTGTAAATTTTGTTTGATCTTTTGCTTTTTTTCTAAACACAGTTTTGAGAAAGTCTTGGTACCTCTCTGGTTTTATGTCAGTAGCGAGGTTGCCTGGTTTACAGGATGTAATCTGGCTGATACAATGCCCTAGTAGTGTCTAAAGGAGATATCTAACCTGGTACACGACTGGCTGGTAGCTTGTGAGGTGCAGTGCTGACTTTCTCCTTTATTTTACTGTGAATTGTGTTTTTTGCTTTTTCCTTCTTTTCAGCAAGAAAAAACGAATGTATATCTATTTGTATTGAAATAAAAACAAAAAGTTGGTGTTATTTTAAGTTCAGTGATACCTGCTATATGTGTTCTCCTTGGATTTTAGAAGGTAACAGTATAGTGTTTCTTCTTGGAGAAAGTTTTCCTTGGATGTTTTCCTGATGTTTCTTGGGGTGTTTTTGTGAATTTTCAAAAAAGGAAATTTTTGGAAATTTGTGGTTTTTTGGGAAAGAGTTTTTTTATAATTATATTATCTTATCCAAACTGTTTTTATTATAATTTATATATACAATATATATAGTATAAATATATATAACATAAAAATAGAAAAAAAATTTTTTTGAAAAACTATAGTGATTGTATTGCAACTTAATTTATAAAGACTGATGTGAGGGTCTGTCAAAGTCCTTTCTAATACTTAGTTTTTTTAAGGCCGAGGCATAATAATTTGGTCCAAGTATCCTTCTTTTTTTACAAAATAAACTTCAATTCTATTAACATGCACATTTGTCTATTCAAACTATATCAAAGTTCCTGTTATAGCAATAAGCATTCACACTATCAACTATTTTGAAACTCTTCCAAAGTTTTTTATGGTCGCAGTTTCATCTTCAAATATTACACATTTGTATAGCAGTTGATTAAACAAATAGTCATTAAACAGTTAGATGTTAATTTATTTGTTTAGCAATTATTGTTAAGTTTATTTAGACTTTTTCTCTCGCTTTATATACATGCTAGTCTCAAAAAATTATATCAGATATATCTACCATCTAAACTATCACTAATATATCTAATTTCTTAACTATCTTAACTATCTGAAATAAAATAAAGAAATCAAAGAAAAGAAATATATTACAGATATTCCATTTCTCTCAGATTTGTCATTTTTGGGATCATCATTGCATACATTCATGTAACTATGCAATTTTCCTTTTACACTGATCATATAAAATATACTTTAATATACTTTGTATATAACCTTATATGTAACTTTACATTTATTAGTAATTATATGTCAATTTACTGTATAGTTAATTTACATGTTAAATATAGCTTTATTTATTATATAATAGAAACATAAATAAATTGGGGTTTAAAAAACCATTTAGAAACTTTTATCTCCTCTTTGTAATACTACTAATAAAATTGACTATATTGTCAATTCCTATTGATTAGAAAATATTGAAGTTGCTTTTAGAAGAAAGTTTTGTATTTAATGATGGCAAAACAAATAGCTTAAGGATTTGAAAGGAAGAAGACAAGGTTTTTCCAAATTTGTAAACTTCTATTATATAAATTTCAAGAAACTTATAAATAAGTAGACCTTGAAGAAAACATGATTAATTCTCAAAAACTTTACTATTTTTTCAAAGAATTGAGATCAAAAGTTGCTTCTTTTGTTACTATAAATATATCAAACACTGTTGCTGCTGTACTTCAACTTGCTTAACAGTGCAAAAATGGTTAAAACCTTATTAACTATAAATAGCCAACCAGAATCAAACCAGAAAAGGCCTTTGAATTCAAAAACAAAGAAACCTCTTGTGATTCTATAGATGAACTTGTTCAAAAATTTGAAAAGATATATCTCAAGTTTGCAGAACAAATTGAAAACTTGAATTTGAAAATTGAAAGAAAGAACAAGTTATATTTTTGATTTAATTCCATTTTAGCACCAGTAGCATACATACCTGGAAATAATACAAGAGTTTGTTTTAAATATGAACAGGCAAAACACATAGCCTAATATTGTTTTTCAGAAAGAATTCATATATCTAACCTCAATATCAACAATCTCAACAATCATAATAAATTAACAAGAATAAACATGTAAATTGTATTATTGTAAAAGAAACTTCTAAAGAAAAAGAATCCAGTAATAAAAAAGAATAACTGGTTTATATGCAATAAAAAGAAATACCTAGACTATACAATATCAATCAAAGAAATAGAAAAAAAAGTTAAATGATCAGAACCAGCCAAGAAATTTAACTTGTGATCAAGAAAGAATACTATTTAACTAATAGAAGTAGAGGATCCATTTATCTACTACTAGTCTCCTCCAGTTTAATTCACTTCTTTTAAGCCAAAGAAACTAAAAATAAAGTCTCAACCATCTGTGATATATATATAATCTTTCAAAAGATATTCTCAAGTTACAATTATTGCCACTATAGAACAAATACTTCAATATTTAAACCAATAAAAGAATCTTGTCAAAATTCTTAAAAGATTAAAGAAAACAGTTAAAACAAACTATTTACAATCAAAAATGATGCCAAGAAGACTTTATCAACTAAATATTATGTGAGTATCAAAGAAAATCCAATGATCACCATCCTTGATTCAGAAGTAGCAGTCAGTATTATTATGAACAAACTGATACATACTGTAAGTTAGAATTGGAATCAGATATTCCATTCAAAACTATTGTAATTACTGTAAATAAAAATAGAGTCTATGCATTGAATCAAATTACAAAAGCTTAAATCTGTATTCAAGATTTGATTATTCTAATCAAGTTACAGTTTATTGAATTACAAGAAAAAATTCTTCTTTTAGAAATTGATTGGTTCCAAAAAAATGAAAGCCAAGTGGAATTTTAATATTCAAATCCTTTATATTCAATACCATAACAAAACTTTACTAATAAAACATTCCAATGTATCACAAATTTAGAAAACAGTAATGATGAACTAGAAGAAATTGAATATGATAATAAAAAATTAGAAGAACAAGAGACCTACTACTCCAATTATACAAAAAAAAAATATAAAGAAAAAAAGACTTTGAAATTCAAACTGAAAAAAAATCCGACAATTTACTTCTCTGATTACATGATTAATTAAGGAGCAATATATTATTATTATTATTATTATTTTTTTGCAAATGAACATTAGATGCTGCGATTTTTATTAAATATTTGTTTATAATCATTACATCAACAATCTTTACAGAAGTAAGTTAATTGTAGCCTATTGCAACTAAAATAACATAGCCAACTGATACTGCATGAGTGGGTTGACTATATTATTACCGAATGGCTAATGCTTATTCAGAACAAAGAAATTGGTGTAGTGGAGAATATGTTTTTGTTAGTACTTAGGTAATTTGATATTAAAATATTTAGAATGGTATTAAAGACATTGTCATTATTTTTTGTTTGAGTTGAAGGGACAGATGCTTTAGTTCTCTTCTATTTTATTCCCCCAGCGGGAGAGGTGGTTGCAGTTTCAGACCTTTGTTTCCAGACCTTATATAACATTTTTAATGCTTTGTTTGAAATATCCTCTTTGTTTTTGATAATATTGTCGAAGGGATGGGAGTAGATTCCCAGTGCCATTTGGAAGATGTGAGACTCGATTAAAGAACTCATACTGATGGATTGTTGTGTATTGCTGTTTGTGGAGTTGTTATTTGCTTGACTGGATTGAATAAGATCCATGAGTTTAGGCTTTTTCTTATTAAGGTATCTCTTGCTATGAAGGCAATGTATGATATGTTCCTGAGTTTCCTCTTCTATGTCGCATCGAGGACAGAGGTTGTCCGAATATAACGTTGGGTATCTCTTGTGAAGCTTTGATCTTGTTGGGAGCTGGTCTGCTATTAGTTTAGTGCGAAAAGTGGAAAGGCATCTAAATTTGATTTGATCCGCTTTTTTAAGTTTTTTGTTAGCTTTAATAATATTCTCGAATTGATCAAAAAAGTTGGGCTTTTAGTAGGCCGAATGGCTTAAGGTAAGATCGTAAAGGTTTGTATATAAGTTAACAAATTTGATCCAATGTGTTATAGAAGTTGCATTGGTATGATTTATGAGTGGTGATGTGGAGAAACCTTCAGGTGATAAAAGTGGAGAAGGCTGACTTGTTGTGATAGAATGAGTTGCCTTGAGTGAGACTTTGTGTTTTTTCCAAGTAACTATAATGTTTTTAGAAAGTATGGTTTTGTTAATGTGATTAATGTGCCTTGAAAAGGGTATTTTTATTTATTTGTTAATGTATTCAGGAAGATGAAGATTGGGTATACTGGATACTTTGCAGATTAAGTGTGAGCTTGATGGTATTGAGGAGACTGTTTGAGTCAATGCTGGCCACAGGTTGGTCCATAAGTTGGAGTTGTTTGTGACAGAGTGTTGAGAGATATTAGAGTCAATATCTATAACTTTTGAGAAAGTTGTGATTGTTGTTGTTACAGGAGATTGGGAGTTGTTATTTGAAGCTTGAATTATTATTTGTGGGAGGGCTGTTGGTACTGACATAAATATGTTTACTAATTTGCTAATATTATTGAGAAGTTCATGATATTGATTATATG
>CAJVPV010003889.1:0-10668 GCA_910591835.1 Acaulospora morrowiae | reverse complement strand
GCTAATTATTAGTGTTCTTCGGCCAGAAGTGTAAATTCTTGATTATTAAGAAATCGGTCTTGACAATATCTTTTCAGCCATTAATAAAGATGTTCTTCTCATCAAAATACATATAGTCTCTTAAGATTGTTTGAGAGGTTATCATTTGACTTTTTAAAAAAAATCGGAATTTTTGCCAGACGTCTATAGATTTGTTACAAATATTTCATATGATTCTTTTTAATGAGTAATCAAAAAATATAATTGAATTAATAAGAAAAATAAATTTAAACTAGTGATAAGATTTTCTTCCTCTTGTATAAATCTTACCTGAATACAAATTCATCTATGTGATATAAGTAGAACTTTTAATGATACCACTTTAATATCAGGTTAATACCAGTTTGGTAGTTAAATTTATTATAAATTCATATAAGTTAACTAATTAGGATAGTCAGATTGACTTTAAAAAAACCAGTAATATTAGAAATAATATTTACTAGATAGTATTAATTTATAGTTAAAGATATTTGATATAATGGTAATAATAATAATTATTAATAAAAATCTTATATATAATGTTCTTAACCAATTAAAAAAAAAAATTTATAAAAAAATTTAAAAACATATTATGAATTAAAATTAAAAAAGAAAAAAAATAATTAGAAATATAAATATAATCAAAATTTCATTAAAACAAATTAATAATAAATTGTAAGCAATGATTTTAATATTTGCTTTTATATAAGTATGCAAAAATATGCAATTTTATTTATCTTCAAAATTATATATAAAAATAATTTTATCAAAAATGGATATTTAAATATTATATTTAAAAGTTTGTTTATAAAAGTAACTTGACTATTATATATTCTATAAAGATTAATAAACTTTATATATACTTGTTTAATTATAGGAAAAAATAATAACAATAAATTAAATTAATATTATATTCTTGCATATTAAAGATTAATAAACAATTGGAATGTTGCCTAATTAGAAGTAATATATATATATATATATAAATTATATTAATGTAATTACATATTTAATGTTTATTTGCAAAAAAAAAAAAATTAATATAATAGAAAAAATTTTAATAACAATTTTTTAAAAATTAAAAAAGTGTCAGTTTTATTGCCAGAACAAAAAATTAACTGGGCAAGTGTTGAGTATACTGTGAAAAATATAAACCACATCGTCATATTTCAACTTCTGTTTCCTTGATGTTACAGATGTAATATAATTGTTATAAAGTTACATTCTTACTAATTAACCTGATCTTGGTTGTCAGACTAATTCGCACAAGCAAAAGTTCTGTAATATATCCGTCTCAAATTTGGCTGCCTCTACTTAGTAGTACTGGTTTAAGATGTCTTATTGTACTGTATTTGTTTCTTTTATCAAATATGAAATTTACAAAGACTAAAATAAATTGCAAATATTAAGAATAAAAAAAAAAAAAAGAAACACTAGTTGAATGTGCTAGAATGACTTAAGCTTTATTAATAAAATAAAAATCATATATTTAATGCTTAAAAGTTAAGCATGTAATTCTTTTAAAAAAAATACCACAAAGAATTCGACGAATTATGTAATAGTATGATCACTTTCAGCATCATCATCTATCTCTGCCTGAGCATTATCACTCAGATGGTGATCCTCGTCGATGTTTTTTTCTTGATCACTCTGAACATTTTCTATCCTCTGTTTAGACTCACCTTTGTGTTTTTTCCTCATCAATTGTTCAATTTCGTGTTCATGAAGTCGATCAGACCTATACCTATCCCAGAATGACTCATCGTAATCAGGGGCTGTGTAAGATGATTCCAAGTATGTGGTTTTTCCATAATTTTCAGGTACTCTAATCCTTTCCTGCAACAATAATACATCTTTATATTAGATAGGTCGATTTCAATATATAAATTTATTGTTTAATACCCACGGTTTGTCGACGTCTTCTTAACGTAGTCCTAACTGAAAAGGGTGAATAGAGAATACGTTTCTCTTTCGTTATATCGTCATATTTTTCGTAAAATAAAATTTGGGAATTCTTTGGAAGAACTTGATTTTCGATGTTATAATCTCTAACCCATTTGTATTGAAAGGTCTAAAATAAAATAAGATTTGAGAAAAAAAATATTATAATAAATAAATATTATAAAAATATTTAATTCGCTCACTTCATCTTTGCATTCTTCAAATGTTCTTTTATTTTTTAGTCTTTCGGCAGATTCTGCCGATGGAACATAAAGCATCAAAAACCTATCATTCCCACTAGCCATAGGATTCACTAAAGCCTTCGTAGCTCGATCTTGACGCATGTTTCCCTGATCCTAATTTATAAAACGAAACAATGATTAATCGATCAAGTTTATAATAAAATAAATTCATTGACTTAAATTCAGAATCCTAACATCATCATCTTCCATCGGAACCCCTTCCCACGGATCACTATCAAAACAACAATGCGCTAGAATACGATTCCTCATCTCGAAATCCGGTAAAATTGGAAGAATTTCAACCGGTGTAATTTTAGGATCCTTATGATGCTCAAGTTTTTTAAGACGTTCTAGATCATTCGCTACTTCAAAAGAGTATTCGATTGCTGCGATCTGTTCCTCGTGTGTCCGGTTCAATAGGTCATTACTAGCTTTAAGAGTGGCCATACTATTATGGATCATTTAGCAGGAATAATTAACATAAAATTAAACCTTCAACCATTTTCTTTATATTATTTACCATAAAATCTATTAGTTACCGGCTCTCCATAGTTGTCGTAATACTATCCCCTCTATAAACACTTTCAGATGCGCTAATGTACTGGGTTCTACGAAGCCACGTTTTTGGATCATTTGAATGTCTCTTTAATTGTGCCAGTCCAGGAATGACATTTATAGAAGGCTTTGCCGGAACCAAGAGAGCAACATCTTTGCTGTCAAGTCCACTAAATTTCCTAGGATTTAGAACTATGAACACCTAATCTAGATTAAATATTCGATTCACCTACGCAAAAAAGCACGTACTATAAACTAGATTCATACCTGAATCGTCACCGTAGAATGCACTGGAAACGACACTCAAGTCATATGGCATTCCTAGATCACTGTCGCTAAGCAGAGGAAGCCGGGTTGTTTGAAATGTACGCGTTGTCCGTTTTACAGTCATGACTTTTTCTGTGTCCGTCTTCCAAACCAAATCAAATGGAGGATCGGTAGGTGGAGGAACAAGATGTCGATATCTCATCCCACACAAGTAATTGTAGTCCGATCGACCTTTCCTATTTTGTGAGTTATGACTTTGGAAGGAAATTTGTTAGTTAAATTCATTAGAAATTGATTAGGGATCCGTAAGACCTACTTTGGTCTGGTTGACATTTTTAATTAAACTGAAAAACATAAATTTGTATCAATAGTTTTAATTAAAATATCGATTAGCTAATACTATTATTACCTTATTAGTCATAATAATAGTCTCGTCTTTATCACGTGTTATTTCGCGTTAAAAAATAATTATCCTTACTATAAGAGAAAATAAATAATAGCTAGCAACTACTGTAAACCACTGCATACAATACCCCTCCTTGAATAGTACCCTTCCTGATTATTTTAATAGTATTTTTCTTTTTTTCCCTAAGTAATTTTTCTGGTGGAATGATTAATACCCAGAATATTGTATGCAGTGGTTTATGGTATTTATATTTCAATATAATTGATAATAAATCTAAAAACATTTAATTTATATTACAATAAGATAATTTGAATCTTTGCAATAAGCAGTATTAATAAATTTTTATTATTTATTATTTTTATTTAACTTTATATATAGAGAGTAAATAAAATACTGTAAATATTAAAAATATATATAGTTGGAAACAAAAAAATATATCTTTTTTTTCAATTAATATTTTTAATTATAATTCAATAAATAATTATTTAAGTATTATAAAATTTTACAAAAATATTCTTTAGAATATAAAAAAAAAGATATAAAATTTATTTAAAAATATATATTTATTTAATTTTTATTTTATTTTAAATTTTAGAAAAGTAAAATTTGTTTGTAAGTTAAAAATTATTTTAAAAATTATTATTTAAAAAAATTATTATAAAAAATTTTAATAAGTTATTTTATAAGAAGTGTTTAAATAAAAATTTCTTTAAATTATAATATATATATTATACATGTGACTAAAATTATTTTACAATTGATTCAATTATTTGAAATTTTTATAGTGCTACAATTAATGTATTACAAGCTACAATTGTGACACAATTATATAAATTTGCTGCAATTAAATCAATATGATGTAATCATGTAATTTGCCACAATTATCAAATTTGCTGCAATTGTATCACAATTAAATTAATATGATGCAATCATGTAATTTTCTGCAATTATCAAATTTGCTGCAATTGTGCTGTAATTATTAATCAATTAAATTTAAAAAAATAAAAAAAAACGAAAATAACAAATTTATTGTTTTTCTATTCATCCATCCATTAAAAATACAAAGTGATGATAATCAAACAGTTTCCTTATCATTCAAAAATACAGTTGGACAACCAGAATCATCAGCTTGACAATATTTTTATAAAATAGCTATTGATAAAAGTCATGAATACTTTTTAATAACATGTCATTATTGTGACAAAAAATATTAGCAGGATAAATTAAATATTCTTGAAGACCATTTAACAAATAAGTATATATTTTGTTCAATTGAAATCCAAAATGAATTTTTGGAAACAATTGTTAATAGAATAGCTAAGAACAAAAAAAAAACTCATCAAAAAAACAAAATTAAATCCAAAATAATCTTTATTAAGTAATTTTATGGAAAGTATCAAGTTAACCAATGCTAAAAAAGATATAATCAATATAACATTAAGAAGATTTTTTGTTACCTATACAATTCCTTTTGCAGTTATAAACCATCCATTTTTTATTGAATTTTGTAAACAGCTTTGCCTAGCTTATGATTCATTATGTCACACAACAATTTTCACAAATATTTTTTACTCAAAGACAGTAGCAATCACAATTAAAATTCAAAAGAAATTATAAATAGAAGAAAATATCACAATTGTTTTGGATGGATAGACAGATTCCAGCAATCACCAATTGTATAATTTTATTTTGATAATACCTAATAGACATGAATATCTTTGAACTATTGAAGATGTATCATTAGAAAGCATTACTGGAGAGTTTTTAATCAATTATATTAAAAAAATCATCAATACTATTGAACAAAATAAAATTGCAAAATTGATTACAGATGAAGCAGCTAATTGTAAGGTTGCACAAAATATTATTGGTAAAAAATATCTATGAATTATTACTATGTAGTGTATTGCACATTATATCAATTTGATTTTCAAGAATATATGCAAGTATCAATTTACTATTAATATAATTAATAAGTGTCAAACATTAGTATTATTTTTTTTGAGATCATATCAAGGGATAAGTACACTTCATAAATCTATTAATAAATTAAAAATCAAGAATAGAGGCATCAAAACATCAACCAAAACAAAATAGTCAATGATATATAATTGTTGTAAATCAATTATTAAACTTCAATCAGCATTTAAAAATATAAGTATTTGAATTTTTATTAATTTAATATTAAATTTAATTATTAATTTTGAATTTTAATTATTGGATGTTGAATAATAAACCTGGGATATTAAATAATAATTATGTGGAAATTATTACAACAAGAGGATTTTTTGAAGACGTATATTAGATAATTACAATTTTTAAACCAATTATGAGTACGATTTCAGTTTTAGAATCCAAAACAACAACTTTAGCCAATTGTTTTGTTCAATTATGTTGACTGACTCATATTATCAATCATATTTCTATTTTTATTCCAATTTTAGAAAATTTTCAGAATTATTGTATTGATCAATTCAACAAAAGATAAAATGAATTTGAACATTTAGTATTTGTATTAACTTATTTTTTATATTCTTTATATCATATTAAGTTATTGAATATTGTATTTATTATTATATTTAATTTATTAATTTAATTTTATAAAGAAAAAAAAACTCTCACCCATTCATCACTGATTTTTTGAAAATTTTCTTTTTAGGAAATCTTCTTTCAAAAAGTGTCTTCTTCTCTTTATTCTTTAAGACAAATAAACTTTAAACCTAAAGAATATAAAGACTTTAAGGAACACTATTGCATTGGGATGGGACCTCTGGTTAAGACCTAAGCAAGTTGGGAGTCTTCCTTAACTCTTGGTTGCATGGGGAAAGGCCTGTGACAGCCTTTCTTCATAACTTTTGTCTTTAAGTACCTTCCCCTTTATAATCATGATAATTATTTTTCCTTTTACTTTTCTTTCTTCATAATACAAATTTAATCTTTACAACACATTCAAACAAAGTTACTGGATCTAATGTTTGTTTTAACACAACCTTTGAAAATTTTATTATCTTTCTTCTCTATCTAAAAACAATACTACACGACACTTCTTTACTATCCTACAATTTTTCCAAATCTACTCAAAAAACTGCAATCAGTTTCACCCCATCCAAAGATTTACACTTAACAAACAACCAATAAAATATCTTCACTTCTTAACAATAACATCAAATCTGTTTAAACTCGTTTACAACCAGTTCTCCAATAAAATTCTCACATGCAATAATAACAACAACAATAACAATAACAACAACAAATAATCAACTGACAACCTACCAGATTGGGAGAGCACGTAACTTGTGCCCTGTGTGGGTTCCGGTAATCTTTACTTAACATGTATCCAAACAACACAACAGTTAACTGGAGCTGGGCTCTAGTTACCCAACTTATATATATTCCAATTATAACACTCCTTTACCAACCACATAACCAACTTATATTATCTCAACAATGAAGTTGTGTCTCATAAGCAACAATACTATCGTTAAAGAAAAAAAGCAGCTAAAGCCTAACCAATGTAAATAAAAGTAAAGCACTTTTATTGCAAGTGGAGGTAAAATACCAAGGAGTTGTACCCCATAATCTGGTAGCTTATGCCAGTACTTTTCTACTGCTGCTGGAGTTGTGTTCAGTTATCGAAAAAGAAGCAATAACCTAGATAGACACATTTGGTTTATGCCCTGTGGGAGGGATTGTTAATTCAAAGATAATATGACTTCAAACCTTAACACATATTATGCCTATACAACTTTCCATTCAAAACACATCTAACTATATATGGTTTTGGAAAAAGAGTAGTCCTGATTTTAAACTCAACATATATAGTGACTTCACATTCATACATTCTATTTTTCAAATTATTATACCTATATATTCTTTTACTCAAGGTGATCTTGCCCCTTTTTTTTCTTTAATATATTAATATTATAGATAGTTCCTTTCTTACTTTTCTCTGCCCCAGGGTTTTTTATTTAGAAATATATCTAATACAATAGGTGGTAAACTAATATGTACTTAGTTTAACTTCATTCATATATTTCATATCTTAGAATTAACTATGTAATAATAATTACATTAATAAAGATCATGAGACATATCTCACCTTAACAAAAAAAAAAATTTAAATTAATTTTATATTTAAGATCATGGATTATATGACAGTTATTTAAAAAAAATTGTTTTTATACTAATAATTTACTCAAAAAAATAGGAGGCGATAAACAAGCAATTTTGGTGTTAATTTCTTAAATATGAAAATATTGACTCAAAAAATCTTTATATGATTTACCTTATGATACTACAAAAGATATTTCTGAAATTTGATAAATAACTTGTTCTGAAAAACCTGTGTATTTACAAAAAATTGCTCTTAAGTTACTTAACATTATATCATATTTGATTAATTGTAAAAAATTTTTTTCTGTATTGAGATAGTTCTATAGGCAAAGAAGAATAAAGTTAAGTTCTAATAGAATTTCTATAATGGCAAAAATTTATTCATATTATATATCAAATACTAAAAATTAACTTCAGTATTATGGAAATTTATTATCAAGTGATAAAATTCAAGATCAAGTGATCTACATAACAAAATTTGATAGATTTATAAGAAATTGATAATGACTATTCTTTTGAAGCAATTTTATTAGATGATGAAGATAATATTAAATCTCAATTAGCTAAAAATTTGGAAAATAAAGAGGAATTAAGAAGGGTTTTAACAATAGAAATTTGTGTTAATCTTTCTAATCGAATGTTTATTGATAATGAAATTCATATAAATTTGGAAATTAATAATTTTTTTGAAAATAGTAATAATAATAGTAATAATAATTTTAATATAGAAGATTTAATTAATTAAGCATTAGATAATAATGAGTAAATTAATTTTTTGATGGATTTTGATAGATTTTATTAGTTAATAATTTTTTAATAAATATTAAAGATAATAATTCATATGTGTCAAGCATTTCTTAAAATTGTAGATCACTGTTTTTTTTTTAAATAAATGATTAAAACATGCATTGAAAATTATTTTTTTTTACTAATCATTTGAAACTTTTGATTATTTTTAATAATATTTGATGTAACCATAAAATCAATAAATAAAACAACTACTCAATGGGTAGGTAGGTAAGGAGAGAAAGAGGGATAAAAGAATAATAAAAATAAAAATAATAAATAATAAATAGATTTTTTTCAAGTTTTTTAAAATTGAAATTAAATATTGCTTTTGTCTCTAATAAAACTTTATCATTTTTTAACTAATTTATATAATTGAATATTTATTTGAAAGATAATTAAATTATGCATTATATAATAAAGTAATATTTATAATCAATATATTAATTAATATATAAATTAATTTTAAAAAATCAAAAAATTTTAAAATTGAAATTAAATATCATTTTTGCCTCTAATAAAACTTTATCATTTTTTAATCAATTTATATAATTAAATATTTATTTGAAAGAGAATTAAATTATACATTATATAGTATAAAAGAAACTCTTTCTACTGATCCTTTTGTTAACACAAAAACAGATGTTTCAAGAAAATTTTTATATTTCTTTATAATAAAGTCTATATATTTTTATTAACAATATACATATCAAGAAGCATAGTCTTCTCCACTTAGTTTCTTTCTCTCTTTGATATAAACTTCTTGTATTTCTGTGAGTAAATATAAGAAACTTTTACCTACAAAATTAAAGATAAAAAAACTTTATTAGGAAAAAGAACCTATAGAAAAAATATCCTTCTTTCTTTCTCCAGAGATTAAAGACTCTAGAAAAGACTGACATAGGTTTTTGAAACTCTTTTCTCATCTTTCTCAAGCTCCTTTCCTAGCTTTTCAAGCATATAAATTTTTTTCTGATTTTTCTGAAATATTTTGCCTACCTCAGTTTGATTCTGATTTTTTGGTTACACTAAAATTCTTGAATAGTGATTGGCTCGAATTTTCATTAGGAAATTTTTGAGTAGAGGAACTCCGTATATCTCCACATATCTCCGTCATCATTAGAGATCTCCGGAAAATCAAAAAAATATATATATAAATTTCAAAAATTTATTTCCTCCAGAGATTTTTGAAGGTTTTCACAAATGTTTGTAATATTTTAATAACTTTTGAAAACCTTTGATAATCTCTAGAGGAAATAAATTTTTCAGAGATTTTTGAAATTTATATATATTTTTTTGATTCTCTGGAGATCTCTAACAATGGTAGAGATATGCAGAGTTTCTCCGCTCAAAAAATTTCCTGATGTTGGACTGGTTGATCTACATATAGCAAGAAATGTAAACAAGACATATAACTTTCATGTGCCATATCTCGTATAACATAAAATCTGATGATGCAATTGGTTATAGTGAAAAAAGCAAAGTGACAAGATGTCCATTTTGTTAAGATATGTTATGGCATTTTCCTCTCCTCTCTTAAACTGGTTTCTTTTCTCTTCAAGATCAAAAAAAATCTTATTCCAATCCAATAACAAGCTTTCTCCATTGTTGATTATCTTGAGAAGGCATTAAATAATAATTCACTAAGGTATAAGTCTTATTTCAAGCAATAATTCCTTATGGATATAAGACTTGTTAAAGTACATTGAATGTTCTTGGTTAGCAATGGAATAGTGAAAATTAAATAATTTGCCTAGCTGCAAGTGGTGATAAAGAATTTATTCTAATGGACCGAAGTTAATTTTGGAAGGTTTTTATTTACTAGAATAAACTTTTCAATTATCTTTTTTATTACACTTTTCTTTTTTTAAAAAATAAAAATTTCTATCTCTTAAGACTACAAGATCATGTTGGGGTGACAGTCTGAATGTAGGCTGGCTGAGATCTTTCAAGATATAGTTTATAACGTCTAGTCTTGAAAGGAATCAACTTTTATTATTCCCTACAATTATATCTAGAAAGTTTAGATTTAAAAAGTCTAAGATAGTTAATATCACACAGTAATAGTTTAATGAACCTACTCTCTTATAGTGAGATAGTTAGTAAATAACTAAATTATGTGAGCAGCACAATAGTTTTGGTATTAATGATTCAAGAATCATATACAAATCTAAATTCATTGATAGGTATTCTGCAATTATATGTACTAGTTTAGCTTTAGTATTGTGATAGAATAGATAACTTAGTTTTATTTTTACTTATATATTTTTATCAAATTATTATTAGTTTATTTTTAGCAGTAGGATTTATTATTTTATTATAGTATAAATATCTATTTAT
>CAJVPV010003888.1:0-10669 GCA_910591835.1 Acaulospora morrowiae | reverse complement strand
ATAATAAATTTTACAATTAAATCATTAAATATATTTATATATATTGTTTTATTTCAATAATATAATAAAATAAAAATCGCAATTTTATTTAATATATTATAAATATAAATTTCGGTAAATACCGATATTGATCGGTACAGTATTGAAATTTTCGGTTCGGTATTTTTACATAAAAATTAGTACCAAAACCGATTGGAACCCTAGTGAGGAGGCATTTGAACTAACCCCCTTAATCAAGTCACCTTTAGACAAAGCTAAACCAATAGGTTAGATAGTTTAAACTAGTGGTAGGATTTTTACACCCTATAGGTTCCTGCCTAGTGTCACAAAGGAAATTACTCAAGGTGATAGGTTCCTGGGCACTGGATGTAAGGTGGTATATGGGGGATAATCTACATAGAGTATATAATTACTGACTTGTATGAGTTCTAATGTTGCAAATGTAATTGGTATAAGGCACTTATCAATAAAAACACTACGGATTCGCATTTACACCTTAAAAAAAAAAAAAAATTTTACTATTCAATATATCCATCTTTAGCTTTAATTATATCATTTATTCTTGAAGTATAGTTTCTATAAGTTTAACACATGTATCAATATCTATATTATTCCAAATGTCTTGTACTTTGTCTCAAAGTTCTTTTTTATTTTTTGCTTGAAATGATGATTTTTGAATTTTAATTTTCATTTCATTCCACAAATGTTTCATTGGATTAAGATCAGGTGACTATGCAGGCCAATCAAATATAGTAATATTGTTATGATTAAACTATTCTAATGCCAATTTTGACTTGTGTTTAGGATTGTTATCTTGTTGAAATATAATATTTCTTTTATTTATTTTGTACCATTTAAGGTTGCAAGAAAATTCTCTTCAAGTATTTAGCAATAATATTCTGCATCTATTTTTCATTAATATGGCAAAGATTTCTAATACCATATGCTGTAAAACAATTCCAAACCATAATATTACCACCACTAAATTTAAGTGTTGGTTTAATATGTTTTTTACTTAATGATTCATTAGGTTTTTTCCAGCAATATTGTTTTCCATTTGAACCATATAACATAAAGTTACTTTCATCAGTTCTAATTATTTTTTTCTAGTCATTAACTGTCCAGTCTTTGTAAGTTTTAGCAAATATTAATCGTTTTTTTTTTATGTTTTTTTGAAAGGAAAGGTGTATGTTGTTTGAGGCTGCTGTCCTTTTTATAGATTTTCATGAGTATTTTTGAAGTTTTACCATGTTATATACTTAAGATCTTCTTGAAAATTGTTTAACCGATAATTATCAACTCAATATTTTTTTGAAAATACCAAGAGAAAATTGCTTGTCAAAAAATGCTTGCCTAACTAATTCTGGTCTCAAGAATTAATTCTGGAAAACTATTGTTTTGCTTCAAAAAAGAGTCAGAGTTTTGGAGCATCAAGTTTATTAAGGAGAAAAGTTTAGGGCTTTGGAACCAGTGATAAAAAGATTGAGAAAAGAATTGGAAATACTTTGGAATGCATACTCCCTTCACAACCTTAATAAGGAGTTAGAGTTGGAGAACTTGAACTTGAGGAACAAAGTATCTCATTTGAAAGGTCTTCTTTGCTTGTTGGAAAATCTACCCATGATGTATTGAAATGTTTTATCAGTAAAGTAAGTAGTTGCGATCTTGACAGTCTTGTTCTAATATTGAATTTGTAAAGTTTGGGAATCAAAGTTCCACTTGGCCCTCATCTTTTGATACCAATCAATTTCTAAAAAAAGAGTTTCTTCTTAAAATTCAATGACTTGAAGATTGATCAGAATAATCAGATCTTAAATACAGATTTAAACTTTTGTAATTTGATCCAATATACGAACTCTGTTTTTATTAGCAATGACCACAATAGTTTTGAATGGAGTATCTGGTTCCAATCCTAATTTATGCATTAGTTTGTTTATAATGATACTGATAGCAGCTCTTGAATTAAGGATGGTAATCACAGGATTTTTCTTGATTCTGATATAGCATTTAGCTGATGAAGTTTTTCTTGAGTTATTTTCTGATTAAAGATAGTTGATTTTAACTGTTTTCTTTAATCTCTTGAGGATCTTAACAAGATTCTTTCGTTAGTTAGGATATTGAAGCATCTGTTCTATAGTGGCACTTAATTGCAACTTGAGAATATTTTCAGAAACATTATATAGTATAAGTTTATCAACCACAAATAATTAGGATTTTATTTTTGGTTTCTTTGTCTTGGATAAAGTAGGTTGTACTAGAGAAGGTTGGTAATAGACAAATAGGTTTTCTATCTCTATTGGTTGAGTAGTATTTTTCTTTAATCACAGGTTAAATTCTTTTACAGATTCTGATCATTTGACTTTTTTTTCTGTTCTTTTTGATTGGTAGTGTAGGGTTGTGATCTGACTTTTTGTCTCACATATACAAGTTCTTCTTCTTCACTGAATACATTTTCATTAGAGGTGTCTTCAATTGTAAAATAGTTTACATGTTTGTTTTTCTTAACATATTGATTTTGTTAATAATATTGCTGGGAGGGCATAGATCTTTCAAATTAACAGTCACAGGCAATGTGTCTTTCTTGGTCACACTTGAAACAAGTTTTTATATCTCTTTGTAGTATATATACTAATGGTAATTTAGAAGTATCTAGCTTGTAGTATGGCTTGTTCTTTCTTTCAACTCTGGCAAAAATATTTTCAATTTGGACTGCAAGCTTTAAATACATTTTTTCAAACTTCTGGACAAAATCATCTATGGAATCTCAAAAAGCTTTGTTTTTGAATCCAAAAGTCTTTTCTGGTTTGGCTCTAGCAAGTTGTTCATAATTAATAAGATCTTGACTGTTTTCATATTGTTAGACAAGTTACAATGCTGTACCAACATTTGTAAACACAGTTATGGCTACAAAAGAAGCAACTTTAGAGCTTAATATTTGAGAAAATGGTAAAGTTTTTGATAGTCTATTATGTTTTCTTCAAGATATACTCATTTAATAAGTTTTTTGAAGTCTGTGTAATAGAAATTTACAGATTCAGAAGGGCTTTGTCTTCTTTCTTCTAAGTCTTTACATTGTTAAGTACAGAACTTTTCTTTGAATACTTCTTTGAGATTTGCTGATCTATAGAGATCTCTAGTATAATCAGTTTCATTGGTATCAACATATTCAATTCACTAGTCTTTGGCTTCATTTTGGAAATGTGCAGCTAGCATTTGCATATTTTTCATTTGTTTCTATCTATTTACTTGACTTGCATTGGTAAAGATGAAAAACCAAATCAAAGGATCTTAAGCTCCATTTCCAAAGAATAATTCTATTCAAAAAACTTGAGCATTGTTGTTAACCTTTAGATAATCAAGTACAGACTGAGCAGTTGCCATAGTATTTAGGATAATAGGCTCTTGAAATAATAAATCTAAATTTAAATCTTCATAATTAATAAGTAATTAATAAGAGAATTGTTAAGAATGATATTGGGAGTATTTAAAATATATTCAGATAAATTAGAACTTGTATCTTTAAATATGTTGTTCTCAATTGGTTGGATAAGAAATAATTATTAAGGGAAGAGAAGAGTTTAATAATTTCTATATCTGCAGAATCAAAAACGAAATTATAATAAATATTAAATACTTTAAAAGTTTCTTTGATGATTCTATCTAAGTAAACAGGTTCAGAGTATCTGATAGATAAGATTAATTGTTCTACTGTACTGGTATAGGAAAAGAAATTAACAGTATGTTGGACAAAATAATGATAGGTTCTAAATAAATATTGGATAGCTGGAAAGTAATATAGAACCAATTCCAAAAGTGATCAAAGTGTATGTTATAATTTTTGATAAGAGAAAAGCAAACAGTACAAGATTCATCTGATTATTTTTGCTGAAGGGCTTTCTTAGTTAATTCTGAATTGTTTAAGTGCAATTGGTTATGCAAATAGTTAATACTTACAAATGTTTGATAATTTATTATGAATCTTTTATCACTGATATTCTTTTTGTTAAACTTTGGAATTCAAATTACAAGTTTTCTCTTATTGTAAATACCTCCAATATTGAATAAAGTTTTTTATACAGTTTTCTTTAAGATTTGTTTTTTCACAATTTTCTCAAGATAGGTAAGCAGTATCTCACAGTCACCACCAATTTGTCATATATTGTTTTTATCTTAAAAGAAAAATAAAGACAAATAACTAGTAGCAGGAAGGTACTTTAGATGAACAGGATTAATATGATATGCTAAAATTCTTAGAGATATACAAATTAGTACAATTCTGAGATGTATGAGGTCAAGTGAAAGAGGCAATAATAATTTGTTTGTAAAGGTCAAGATATTTATTTGATAAAAATATAAGTTCAAGTTTGCCAATTCCTAGACAAAATTGGGACCTTTATATATATATTTAAATTATAATATTTTTGTATAGGATAAATATATGTTATGGTAAAAATATAAACTAAGATATAGATACTATGTATTTTCATCGAAAATATTCAATTGTATTAATATTCACATAAATAAATACTTTGACAAAGATAATATAGAAAATAAAATAAAATAAAATAGAAATGTTTTAAAAATAGTAAAGGTGCAATAGAGACAATAAATACTAAAAATGCAGTAACAGATCTGTAATACAAAACTATTCTAGAACAGCCAACATTTCAAGAATTAATGTTAATGAAAATCAGACAAGAGGTATTAAAGATCTTGGGCTAAAATTAAGTATAACAATAGTTAATAATTCCAAGCAAATAAAAAAATGCATTTGCAATACACAATCATGTTTCAAAATCCCCAATATTAATTAACTCAAATCCATATAGTCAATAAAAAGAAATGACACTCATTATATTCTTAACAATCTACAAAAACTTATAAATAGATTTTAACTATCACTATTTTTCAACAATTATCTATTCCACTACCAATCAACTATATAATTTATTTCTTAAACAACAATACAATTACTACTTACAGCTTTTAAAGATTCTCTATATATAATCTAAATCTCAATTTCTTCTTTTTCTTTTGAACAATTCTTGCCTCATTTTGCTTAGTAGCTCCTCAACTATCTACAATCATTTGTTTTACTATTGTGAATGAGAAAGGTATAATGAGAAATAGATATATAATTAAGGATGGATCCCTAAACTATTTAGCATATAAAATTTTGCAGATCAATTATGTTTTTTTTGAAGGGACATAATTATTTATTCATTACTTTAATAGGGACATAATTCAAAAAACACTTGGATTAAGTGGCCTAAATTGTAAAAAACCTTTGTAGGTAGTTTTTTTTAAATCTTATATTAAAAAAAAACCTTTTTAATAGTGAGGGATATTTGAATTATGTCTTTGTCTTTAATTTAGAAACCCATCTTTATGCATAACACAATCCACATATTATGTGTCTAAAACTCAGAAATGTAATGTTGAAAATGAAGTAGTTTATATGATAGTCTATTAGTAAGCTTAAAGTCTAAATCCATAATATCTATTCTAATATAGTATTAGGCTATAAAAGAACAAGGTCCTGTTAAAGTGAAAAATAAACTATATAAATAATGAGAAAAATAGAAATAAAATAAAGTAGAATATAAAAAGTAATATGATAGATATGCAAAAGATATCTAGTATTTCTAGTATATTCTAGTATCTTTAAATATTTAGTAGGTATAACAAGTAATTATCAAGTACAATATAGACAACAAGTATAAAGTTGGATAATAAGTCCAAAGCTGCTAAATTATATCAAGCATAAAAAGTATAAAAATAAAATGACGATATAAAAATATGGCAATCAAGGAGGATAGACACTGCACACTAAAAAGGCTATCTATCTTGAGAGTGTCACTAAACAAAGGAGTGACCATGCAGAAGGTTGGCAGTTACGACGCACAATCGACAGATCGACCTGCATCATTGTTAAACTCGAGCCAAATATACACGTCTCTTTTAAGGAGAAACCATTCTCAAACGTAGTACGGTATAGACAGAACAGAAGTGACAGACTTGCTGTATTTCACCGAAACAGTACTCATGTAAAAAAAAAGAATTGAATTGAAAATAAACCAAGAAAAAACAGAACATCCAAAAGTATCATGCTTCATAGTAAAACTATTAATTAAAAATTGTTAAATTAGTAGTGCGATCGATGATGCCAAAAAAAAAAATTTTTGATTAATAAACTTATCTTGTTTAGTACTGCTAGCTTGGAAAGAGAATAATCTGAAGTATCACAAAGAGATAATAACAAAGATTATCTGGTATAAGCATAAGGGTGAGGAACAAGAGAAATAATAGTTAATAAGAAAACCTGGCCAAGTCAAATTATATGCCTTGAATAAAAAAACCTACTTACTTGAATATTATGTGAGTGCTGATTCCAAGAAGCAACAGACTCACTGAAAACTGTGTTCACACTATATACAAATTAAACATTAACCTATCTAAATATATTAATTATCAAGTAAAATATTCATACAGCAGTCTCATTCAAAATATTAATATTTAATTCAAAATAAAACAGATTATCATAAATTGGATTTTTGATAAAAAATTTTTTTCTTTAACTGATCCCCAAGGCATCTTGATACTTATTCTAGTCTTTAACCTAGCTGGTCACCATATATCTCCATTAATCAATCTCAACTTTATAACTAGTATCATACAATAGATTAAATTTATAAACTATTATATTATTTTTTTAATATTCTTCTAAGCAAAACTGCTATAAACAAATCCAAAAGCCTTTTTGAATTAGATATTATTATCAAATCCAACAAAAAACTTAAAGAAATTGACAAAGCAAACTTTCAATTACTTGTTATATTTAGAATCAAAATTATAACAAACTAGCTTTTTACTCAAGACAAACTTCACAAAAGATACTCTACTCTATAAAAACAATCTGTGCTTTTACTATGAAGTCTATTTAAAAACTTTAAATTATATCTTTTCTTGTTATTATTGCTTCTCCACTCTGAGAAAAAAAAGAAACAAACTGAAAATTCTTATCACTTTTAATATCTTCAAAGAGAATCTAAATTCAAATGAGACTTATCTTCTTCAAACAACCAATCTAATAGGCAAAACACTATTGAATATAGCCCTTGAAAAGTTCAATATCTTCTTTGAAATTATCCAGAAAAAAGAAAAAATTTCAAACTACTCTCTCAAAATTCTGTATAAAATTTGGAAACAGTATTTAGCAATTGTTATTATCTTAACTTTAGGAATCAAATAAAAAAAAACTATTTCTGTAACAAATACTAATATAAATTATTCAAACACAAGCACTTTTTAAAAGTCCTTAACATTTTTAAAAATTCAAATAATCATTGACAAAAAAATCTTTACACCAGCTATAGTATTATTATTTTGAATAGGCATTAACCATTTAACATCTTTAGTATATAAACACCTACTTGGTGCCAATACATATTAATTGTAAAGTTACAATAGACTACAATTAATTTAACTTCTATATACAGTATCTTAAAGATTATTAATGTAATAACAATAAACCAATACTTAATAAATATTTTATATATAATACTTGTTTGCAATTTTTTTTTAAAAAAAAACAAATTGAATATAAACTAAATAAAACAAAATAAATTGAATTAAATTAAATTAAATATAATAAAATAAATAAGGTTATACCAAATTTAATTTGTATGCCCTTTATATGTTTAAAAATTAAATTAAATCAAATTAATTAAATTTTAAATAGAATGATTTATTGTAATTTCTATTAGTAATTAATATTTTTTTTTTTACTGTTAAGGTGAGACATGTCTCATGATCTTTATTAATACGTAATTATTATTATTACATGGTTAATTTTTAAGATATGAGATATATGGACAAAGTAAACTATGTACATATTAGTCTACCACCTATTATGGTAGATATATTTCTACTAAAAAAACCCTTGAGCAGGGAAAAAGTTAAGAAAGGAACTATCTACGTATAAGGACAAAATAAATTATCTATATAAAAATTTGGAGGCAAGATCGCCATAGTGTAAGTGAAGGAGTGTGGAGGTATTGAAAGTTGAAGGTTGGTAGTTTTGACGTAAAGTTGTTATATACGTTAATTTAAAGTCAGGGTTAATCACTCCCTGAAAGCCACATATAGTTAAGGAATTCAGAATGAAAATTGTTAAAGTGGTAATAGTGGGTATTGAGTTTTGAATGCAATTATCTTTTGTGTTAATAATTCCTTCCGCAGGGCACAAACCAGATGTGTCTACCTAGGTTACCGCTTCCTTTTCGATAGCTGGACGCAACTCCAGCAGCAGTAGAGGAGCACTGGCTTAAGCTGCCAGATTATGGGACGCAACTCCCTGGTATTTTACTTCCACTTATGATGAAAGTATTTGCTTTCATCCACATTGGTTAGGCTTAGGCTACCTTTTTTCTTTAACGGTAGCATTGCTGCTTGTGGGTCGCAACTCTATTGTTAACGATAATTGTGGAAAGTTGTGTGGTTTGTAGGTTGGTGGTGTAGTTGAGATAATAGTAAGTCGGATATGAAGCCTGCTCCAATCTTGTTGTTATTATGGTGCTTTTTTAGTTAAAGATTACTGGAACCCGCGCAGGGCACAGTTACGCGCTCTCCCAATCCAGTATGTGTTAGTCAATTGTGATTGTTGTTGTTGTTATTGTTAGTGTATAAGTATTTTGATAAAGAATGTTGTTGGGTGTGAGAATTTTTGATTAGAAACTGGTTATGAACAAGTTTAAACAGATTTGGTGTTGTTGTTAAGGAGTGAAGATGTTTTATTGATCATTTGGCGAGTGTAGATCTTTGGATAGGGTGAAACTGATTACGGTTTTTGAGTAGGTTTGAAAAATTTGTAAAATAGTGAAGAAGTAGTACATGGTATTGTTTTAGAAATAGAAAAGAGAAATAATAAATTTGCAAAGGTTGTGTTAAGACAAACATTAGATCCAGTAACTTTGTTTGAATGTGTTGTTAGAATTGAGTTTGTGTTATAGAGAATAAGAGGTGAGAGGGAAGACGGTTATCATGATCATAAAGGGGAAGGTACCTAAAGACAAAAATTATGAAGGAAGGCTGCCACGGGCCTTTCCCCATGCAACCAAGAGCTAAGGAAGACTCCCAACTTTCTTAGGTCTTGACCAGAGGTCCCATCCCAATGCAATAGTGTTTCTTGAAGTCTTTATGTCCTTTGGGTTTAAAGCTTATTTGCCTTAGAGAATAAAGAGAAAAAAACGCTTCTTGAGAGAAGATTTCCTAAAAAGGAAATTTTCAAAAAATCAGCAGTAAACGGGTGAGAGTTTTTTTTTTTTTCTTCAAAAATCTATATTATATTTATAAATAATGTTAAGCTATCTGAAATTAAATGAATACCTAATCATATGAAGGCGCTGTAGCCAATCTATACAGGTTGGCCTCCAAGTCATAATTAGAATTGGCACACCTGCTTTCCAAACATGACTTGATATATGGCAAGCAGAGTAGTGTTGATAATGGTAAGAGATGAGTACCATTTTGCATGAAGATACTGCAGCCACTTTATACAGGCTTGCCTCCAAGTCACAAAAAGGATTTGGTACATCCATGCTTCAAGTGTGGCAGAAGTGTCCTATGGGTGGAGTTCATATTGGTTTTCTTAGTGGTGCCAGAACCTAACCTTGTACAATAGACCTGTATTGTCGGAGAGGTGAGTAAGAAACTTCTGTTGTCATCACCAGCTCGTGTTGTGGGAGTAACTAGAATCCCTGGTTGTCACGTATTATTCTACTAAATTTTCCAATCATCAGCATGACACCTGCAACTAACCTAGTTTATTGCTAGTTGTATTGGTATTGGCTGCCATTTCACTCTGGATACTGTGGAGTGCAACTCCTTGAGTACTTTCAAATAATAATAGTTATACAGAGGTTTCTTAGGCATATCTAGTCTAACTGCCAATTGGTAAACAATGCCGAGTTTGGTAATGATGGCCATGTCGATCTTTTGAAGAGAGTAAGTCATTTGTCCTTTTTTTGAGGAGCCATGGAAGAAAGAAAAATTCCTAAAACCCACATCCTAAGAAAGATTACCGCTTCTTAATATAGTCCTTGAGAAAAGAAAGTCAACTGGCCAGAGGAGTGATGTTATAGAGACGGAGTTTTCAAAAGAGAGAGAGACATAGGGAGGAAAACCTTCAGGGAAAAGAAAAAACCTAGTTCCAGCAGGAAAAAAAAGGGAAAAGAGGAAGGGAAGAGTAAAAGTAAAAAAAAGTATATAGAAAAGAGATGAGAGAATAGGAGAAGAAAAATAAAGAGGTATGGGAAGAGGGTATAGAGAAAGGAAAAGGGAAAACAAAAAAAAAAGTAAATAACTCAAAAATTTAATAAAAAGAAAATTTTCAAGTGTAGAAAAAGAAGTGAAAAAAAGTTTTTTATATTATAATTTTTTTTAAAATTGCCAAATTTAAAAACTTGATATAAATATACTTTATATTCAATAGTTGATTGTTTTATTAAAAAATCAGTATATTATCTTGTTATATAATTTTTAATGTTTTTGTTATATTATAAAATTAAAAATTAGTTTAATAATTTAAATAATTTTTTTTTTCCGGTAGGTAAACATCATTTCTTTATTTAATTTGTATATTTAAAAGTATACATCGTGAAAGAAACAA
>CAJVPV010003887.1:0-10669 GCA_910591835.1 Acaulospora morrowiae | reverse complement strand
TATCAAATTATAGTTTCGGTTATCAAATTATAGTTTCGGTTATCAAATTATAGTTTCGGTTATCAAATTATAGTTTCGGTTATCAAATTATAGTTTCAGTTATTAAATTTTATTTTCGGTTATCAAATTTTAGTTTCGGTTATCAAATTTTAGTTTCAGTTATCAAATTTTAGTTTCAGTTATCAAATTTTAGTTTCAGTTATCAAATTTAAGTTTCGGTTATCAAATTTAAGTTTCGGTTATAAATTTATGTCCTTATAACCTAAACTATCAAAGAGACATAACTTAATTTCGGTTATAAAAATTTCGGTTATAAGACATAACTCTTAGGTTTCGGGATCCATCTTTATTAGAGACCCATTCTTATTTATAGTGTGAAGGCAGATATGCTCATAAATAGTATCCAACAGAAACCATGGGAGAGTATACTGATTGAACAGCCTGAACATCTAGTAAGGTTATTATCAGAGTTTATGAAGAAATATTTTTCTTCTTCTATCTATAGAAATATATCTTTTGCATGTTTTGACAACTGCATTGATGTTACATGTATGCAAGAATTAGAATATTGTTTTAGAATTTGATATTGGACTATACATGTGATATAAATTATTTGCTGTTGACTTAATTCCCAAAATCCTCAAAAATAATTGCATCATGACTCAATTATTTATATGTTTTAATAGTGACTCAATTAATTGCATCAAATAATTGCGTCAATTGCATCAAGGATCTACAAATTTCAGCAACATGTATATATTGGACCATAAGTTCTGGATAGGTTTTTAGTATTTACAAATGTTTTGAACCAGTTAAGCTTTAAACCCAAGCAAATTATTTCTGTATATATAGCAAGTTGTGACCAAGAAAGTTTGGTAATGTTATTGTATTTCAATAATTAATTGATGAACTTTATGTTAAGAATATTGATTGTATTAATTACCGTCTTTATAAGTTGGAATTGCATGTTGATAAATAGAAAACCAATTGAGTTTTCTGCATTGTCAAGATGAAATAGACATTCTGCCAAACAAATTTGAATTTTGAGATTCTTGATTGATTTTGTGACATAGAGAATTCAATTTTCCTGATTGAATTTCTCTGGATTACAAATAAAGCAGAATTAAATAGTTTTCTTTGTTTGGATGAATTAGATATCTTGTGTTATATATTTTCTAATAGAAAAAATAAAAAGTTTGGAAATAAGATTTTTTATTAAAGTGATATTTTGCTTCTTTTCTAATATTGTCAGGTTGAGACATTGTGGCTGACTAGGATTGTATTGGAGCATTTTGATGAGATCTTATATACTGACTTTACAAGTTTGGTAATTTTGGTTTGGAGTAGGTTGAGAGTTGTTTTGTTGAGAAACAAAGAGAATAGAAAATACTCAAACTTCTCTATGATAATTTAATTATTGATTTGTTACTTAATTTCTTCTTTCCAATTGTGTTTGGCAAGTTCCTTGATAATTTGTGACTATATCTGTAAAATGCTTTTCTATTGACCTTGTTGAAGTTTCTAGAAGAAATTAGTGTTTCAAGATATTTAATACTTTATATGGTTTGAAAATTTGGACATAGTGGTTGTTAAATTTGATAGTGTTTTGATGCCATGCTTTACTCTAATGTTGTTAATTACTTTTGTTTTATTTTTATTACATGTGATGTTGTCCAGTATGAAAAATTGGTTGGCCATGATCAAAAGATTTTCTATTTTTTGTTTGTAGTCTACAATAAGAGCTAAATAATTCATGTATGCAAGTGTGTTGGGAGTGACATATCTTCAAACTAAGTCATGTTGTAATAGCTTAGTGATCAAGAGATTATAAAAAATAATCCAAATAATTAGTAATAGTGTTTCACTTTGCTCTATACTATTATTGACAATAAATGGATTGTTAGGTCTGAATAGTGTATTGATAGATACTTCTTTGTTACTCAAGATATTGATAAGAAGTTTGTTAATTTGTTTAGAACAGTTAATTCTTTCTAATAATTTTTTGATCACTGATATTGGAGCTGAATCAAATGCTTTGGCAATGTCAAGGAATGCAAACTAAAATTTCTTATTGTTAGCATTTGCTGCTTGGAGGGCTGAGTATACAATAGTTAAGAGTTCTATTGTACTTTGTCCAGGAAGGCCAGCACAGTTAAATTCTGATAAAATATTATTATTTTTGAGAATTTTGAATGGTTTTTTTAATTAATTCTATAAATATTTTTCTTGTAAAGTTAACAAATAAGTAAGGATCCTAATGATTCTCTTCGATTCTGTATTCGATTCTCAAGTTTATATTAAATTTAATAGGTGGAGTATACCCCACTATCATTTTTAATAGTGTTTCAAACCTCATGTGATTCTGTTTGATTCTATTCGATTCCAATTTTCAGAACCATACAAATAAGATGGGTCTAGTCAATAAGCTTGTAGCTCCATATTACTTTTTTTGAAATAAGTATAATAATGGTTTGTTTCTATTGCTTGAGTATAAAGATGAATTGTAGAATATGGTTGAATACTGTTGTTATATAAGCAATAGCTTTGTCTTTCATTAGTTTAATAGTATTGTAGTTAACTTCAAATTTTTCTGAAGCTTTATTCTTTGAGAGCTTGTGGATGACTTCTTTAATATTTGAAGAAATATATGAATTTGTGAGATTGTTATATATTTCTTGATTAATTGGTTTGGAAGTGTAAACTTCTTTCTACTTAGAGAAATCATCAAGTTTAAAGTCTCTGGGTTGTAAGATATTTTTGAAATATTTTTTAATAGTTTCTTGAATAAGATCTGAATCCTCTTTTAACTGGTTATTGAAATTAAAGGTCAATTTTTAATTTAATAGTTCTCAGAGCTTTTTTGATATAACTTTTTGGTTTATTGTAGAAGTTTTTTACCATGTTTTCTAGACTTAGACAGAATTCTTCAGCTAATTCTTATTAAGACTAAAGTAGAGTTTTCTTAATTAATAGTTTCTTTAGCTTTTGAAGACCTTTGATTGTGATGTTGAAATTGTAATTGATAATTTTATACAGAGTTATTAATTCCTGATCCAAAGGGATAAGGGTCACTAGTTGTTCTTAAGTTGTATTATTGTTTTATTGATTTTCTTGGTTTGTTTTTGAGTTTTTTTTTTTGTATTAATATAATAGTTTTTTTTTTTTTAAATCGCAAATAGGTATTAAATGCAAGACATTTATTAAAAAAAGTTTATCGTCATTACATTAACAATCTTTAAGATACATAGAAATTAAGTTAATTATAGCCTATTGCAACTTTTCAATTAGTACATAGTAGCACCAAGTAGGTGTTTGCATACTAAAGGTGTTGAATGGCTAATGCATATTCAAAATGATAATACTATGGCTGGTGTAAAATTTTTTTTGTCAGTGAGGTTGTTCAAGTTTTTTAAAGTGTTGAGTACTTTCTGGAAGGTGCTTTTGTTTAAGAAGTTAGTATTAGAGATTGTAGCCGAGATAGTAGTTTTTTTCCACTTGATTCCTGAAGTTGTTGAGGTGGTGGCAGTTGCTGAGCGCTGTTTCCAAATTTTGTTCAAAATTTTAAGAGAGTGATTTGAGATGTCTTCTTTATTCCAAATGATATTAAAGGGATTGTTAAACTTGCCAAGAGCTAGATTAAGTAAAATTTTGCCTGTTATATTGATTGTTTGAAGGAGGTATGCCTCCCTTGAGTTAAGTTTCTCTTTGGGAATGTTGAGAGCAATGAGGGCCTCAAGTTTGTCTCTTTTTTTCCTTAGTGTGGGGAGACCATGGTGACATGAAAATATATGATATAAGGTTTTTGGGTATGCCTCGTATCGGGAACACAGATTATCTTTGTAGAGAAGAGGGTATCTTTTGTGAAGTTTGTCTCAAGTAGGAAGTTGATTTGCTACAATTTTGGTTCTGAAAGTTGCTAGTAATTAAAATTTTAATCTGTTTGTTTTTAATAGTTTTTTGTTAGATTTAATAATAATGTCCATTTCAGAGAAGCTTTTTAGTTTGTTTGTAACAGATTCACTTAGAAGAATATTAAAAAGGTTGATGTAGTAGTTTATAAACTTAATTCATTATGTGATGCTAGTTGCAAGATTGGTGTTGATTAGTGGGGATATGCTATGGACAGTTGGGAACACAAGAGGAATAGGTGTTGGTATGCCTTGAGGAGTCGTTGAGGAGAGTTCTTTTTTGTTGAAAATCCAGGTTAGAGTGATCTGTTTGCTTTTGAGCTATGTGTTGATAGTTTGAATAAGGCTGCTGTGAAGATATTTTACCTGGCGGTTGGTGTATTCAGGTAATTCTGTACTGAGTTTGTATATGGAGAAGCAAGTGATTGCAGATAGCTAAGGAGCATTTGAGCAAAGTAAGGCAAGAATTAACCAGAACAAAAAAAGAGGGTTAGGATTCAAATTGTATGTGAGGAATGCCTGAGAATCGTATGTAGTAATTGTATTGTTGTTTAAAAAGTACATTGTATAGTGGATTGGTATTGAAGATAAAGATTGATAGGGAATGGTTATGGTTGAGGTGTGAGGGGGTCTGGAGACGAAGCTATTGATAAGTTCTTGCAAATTGTTGAGAATGTAGTGTTTACCATTTCTTTTTGTTGACCATATAGATTTAAGTTTATTGATATTGTGAGTTTTGAATCATGACTGTATATTACAAGTACATGCCTCTAGACATTTGGCATTGTTGACTATATAGTGAGGACCTGTAATAATTTGGCATATGATAGTGTTGTGTTTGACCTTGATGAAATTTGGTATGTTAGTGTCTGTTAGATATGCCCAAAACTGTGGTCTGCGATTGGATGCTGGTAGTGTGTCTCCAATGATTGTGGAACTTGATTGTGGAATGTTTGTGAACCAGTGAGGAGCAGGACTGGTTGATATGTAGCCTTTGTGTGTATGAAGTTCTTGCCATGAGAGTTTGTCACCTGTTGTGAAGACGAATAGGTTTTGTATTGTTTTAAGGTTAGCATAGTAGAGTGTGAGTGCCACTTTTTTATTGATTTTGGTGAAGAAGCCAATTGACTGCTGGTGGTTTGGGATTTCAAAGGGACATGGAGAAGGGCAAATGTTGATATTGTATTTTTTTGCTAGCTGTGCTGTTGCTGTTAACCATGTTGTTTTAGAAAAAAGTAGGTTACAAATGGAACATGACCAAATTGCGCTTGATGCTTGTATTGACTTTATTTCGTTTCTGGTATGAGTAGTAGTTTTTGAATTGGTGAGTTTGGTGACTAGCAGTTTGATAGTTGTGAAGTTTCTTCTGTTTTCGAGCTTAATGATGTTGAGTCCTGCGTGCGAGAAAAGAATTTTGTCTGAAATTGTTCCTTCTATGTCCATTTTGTTTTTAATTGCTTTGTTCATCTTTGCTTGTAGCTTGTTTAGGTCTGTATTGGTTAGAGTAGTAACTTGTGTAACATAGTCAAGTTGTGCCAGGATTAACCAATGGGATGCTTGCCTTGTAATTGATCCATTTTATCCCTTTTGATTTGAAATTGCTCTTATGAAGTTGCTGATTTTCTCTGTCAGTTTTGATTTGGTAGGAGTGGAGCATGATTTGCCAGATATGAATATTCCAAGGTATCTGATAGCTTCATGGCGAGGCTTGGCTTGTATGGATTCATTCTTTATGTATAATACTTGATCTTGGCATGGGTTTTTAGAACTGAGGTTGTTAATTAATTCAATTTTTTTTTTGTTGCATTTTATGGAGTTTATTTTGAGGAAAGAGCAAAAAATATCTGTGGCACTTTGGAGGGAGTTGAGCGAGCTGCTAAGTATAGCAACATCATCTATGTAAGCAAGTATTTTTGATTTTGGTGATGTGTCATTAGTAACTTTGGTAACTATGGGATCGTAGAAGATGGTCCAAAGGAGAGGGGCTAGTGTTTCACCCTGGTTAATGCCATTGTTAGTATGTAAGGGGTCAGTTAATTTGTAGTGGGAGATTATTTGAAGTTTTCTATTGTTAAGCAAGTTTAGGACTAGTGAAGTAACTTGTGCAGGCAGTTTTATTCTTTTCATAGCTGCCTCGAGGCTGTTGAGATTGACTGAGTTGAATACTTTGGAAATATCGAAGAAGAAGATCCATAAGTCTTTTCCCAAATTATTGGCAATTTCAAGTTTGGAGTTGATGATTGATATTGGTTCCATGGTGCTTTGGTTTTTTAGACCAGCAAAGTTGAATCCTGAGAGAATCTTTCCTTTGTCAATGATATCAGAAACTTGTTTGTTAATTATTTTGATGAAGATTTTGTGACTGGTTTCAATTAGTAAGATGGGATGGGTATCTGCTAAATCATGTGACCAAATTATTTTTTTTGGCAACAGAGTGATAGCTGACTGTTTCCAGTATTTAGGTGAAAGGGATGTGAAGAGTACTTTGTTAAATAGGTTTTTGATTTGTTGTCTTGCCATTGTATCGATATTGATTCAGGCTTCATATGAGATGAAGGTGAATCCTGGTGCCTTTCTCTTGGGCAGGCAAAAAAGGACTGAGTCGATTTCTAGGAGTGAGATTTTATTGGAAACTGTATTAAATATATCATCTGGAATTGACCTTAAAGGGGAGTATTAATCTTGCCAGTTTTAATCAATAATGAAAGGTTTTGGTTCAAGAATTTTTTTGAAATTATTTGTGATGATTTCAATTAGTTTATCAGAATCGTCATGTAGCTTATCTTCTTTCAAAAGAATTGAAAGGTCAAGGGATAGTTTTAGATCACCTAGAACTTTTTTGAGAGTGTATTTGGATTTGCTCCAAAATCTGATGTAGTTCTCCTTAATACCTTTTTGTAACTCAAATGCAATGGTTTCATTTGCTTTGAATGTCTTTTCACTGATTAGAAGTCTTATAACCTTTTTCAATGATTTTGGAGAGGGGGCTGAGTTAGAGATTCTGTTGTATATCCTTAATGCTGTGCGGTGAAGTTTCGGTATTGATAACTTTGTTCTCTTGTAACTTTTAATACCTTTTTTGCAAATTTGATTACTGTAGTATAATGTTTGGTCAGATCCTTATTACGGTTAGGAGTTGTTTGTTTTCTTTGGGAAATGTTGTTATCTAAGGCTTTTTTAATTATGTTATTGAGACTTTCACATGAGTGATTGCAATTGGCAAGGCAAGCGATCTTAATATCCTCTTGCATTGCGAGTATTTGTTCTTTGGGGGCTTTGTTAAACTGGTAGACATTTGTGAAAAATGAAATTCTGTCTGGTTTATATTTGAACCAATCCAAGATGGTAATTACTTGCATATAATCTATGGAGATGGCTTCTTGTTCGATGACTTTATAACTTAAAATTTTGCTGGCTAGGTTATGTGTAATCCAGATTTGGTCAATTCTGGAGGCACTTGTGTTGGTTATATGAGTAAAATAATTTTCCTTGTCTGTCATCCTTGCAATATCAGTGAATCTGTTGAGATATTTGTAAATAAATCGTTTATGTGATGTGATTGGAGCATTGATAGCAGGGGAGTTGAGTGGATAGGTGTTAAAGTCGCCTGCTAAAATAATATGTTTTTTTTGATGTTCTCTTATGAAGTCCCTCAGCGAGGTGACTGCAAGCTTTCTTACTGTTTTTTCATGTGACAGATAGTAGGAAATTATTATTATGTCAACTTTCAGTTTAAATTGAGGTGGATAGTACACCAATATTCATTTTAAGCAAATGTGCTGAAGATATAATTGCTAATAGACTTTGTTATGAATAAGCAGGCCCTATTGCAGGTGTTGTTTAATGGCATGCTTGAGATGACTATGAGATTGTTAATTTTCTTTGGGAGAGGATTGTTAAAAGATGCCTTTGTCTCGAAGCAGCAAAGAATGCATCTATCATTTGTAATTGCTTTGGCAAGTTCATTACATTTGCCTCTTTGGGAGAGATTCTGAACGTTAAGCGTGGATATGGTGATTAAGTTTCTTGTTGGTGTTTTTGAAGTTAATTGGGAGGGTGGAGATTGTTGAGATATATTTGATGCATTAATGGATGGGGAGTTTACATTGGTAGTATTGTCTAAGGAGGATTGAGAGTTGACCTGATTTATGGTTGTACTCATTATTAGATTAAATTGGGGAGAAGAGTCATCACTGGTTTAGGTGACTCTGGTTCAGTTATAAAGTTATTTGGTAATTTTTTGAAGTGAAAGTATTTGCTAAGTGTCTTGATATGATTGTTCAGATGAAGATTGTCCTCTAGTAAAAGGTTTAAATTGATTTTTAGATTGGTTAGAGTTTTGGTTGCCTCTTCTAAACTTGGAAGGTCAGGAAGAGGCGGAGTAATTTATTCTCTGGGGATTTCACCTAGATACTTGTTCTTAATTTTGCAACTGTTTGCTTGAAGTCTGGTACATCTCTATTGAGTTGATTTCTAGAAATATCCAAGTCAGCCTCTACAGTAGCGAGGTCTTCTAGAAGTTTGGGTTTGTCAGATTGAATGAGATTATTCTTGATCCACTTGAAACCTAGAGAGAGTTTTAGATAAAACTTGTGGTTTAGGTCTTCAATAAGTTTGTTCGCCTCTTCTTGTGTAGTAACAGGGAGGAAGACAGAATTATTTTCACTGTATCAATGTGCTGGAGGAAGGGAATGCTTGACTTTGATATAATCAAGTGGAAGACATTTTACTGCGTAATTGTTGTCTCTGAGCAGTTTTATGTCTCTCTTGAATTTCTCTATTGTGTTATCTATTGGAAAATGTTTTGCAAGGTTGATTGGTAATTCCTTGAATGATGATGACAGTTGGACTTTTGGTGGGGGAAGATCAAAGTAAGATTCTGGCAATTTGCTTGGAACATAGTAGTGATCTCTTAGTTTGTCTACCCAAAATTTGAGGTCTACAAGCTCGTATCTTTCCATGAGTGGAAAGAGGTGGGCTACTTCTGGGTTGAGATCTATTGGTCAGTTTAAGAGATTTGGTTTTTTGACAAAGTAAGTGGTGGGAAGAAAGTCAAAATTATAAAAGGCTCTCAAGCTGCTGACAATTTCGCTTGTGTCCTTGCTTGAGACGATTGGGACTGTTTTGAAAAGTCTGATTTTTATTGCAGCAGGAATTTTACTCGGATCGGCAGATAATTCAGATAAGTTTTTTTGGATAAGTTCTTCGCAAGTTTTGTAAAGCTCCTGGTAATCGATTTTTTGAAGTGTGGAATCAATAAAGAAGTTAAATCCATACTCGAGAAGCTGGGTGACTTGCCAGTACTTAAGTAGTACTAGGTCTGTTGAACGAAGGTAGGCAACAAAAAGGACTGTGAAAGGAGATTTGCATCGTCATATGGACTGATGTCATGACGATCACAAATCTCTAATTTCTGAGAAATCTGAGTTATTATCGTTATAGTAAATATATTTCTTTTCTTTGATTTCTTTAATATATGTCTTTTCTTAGTTATAGCAGATATAGCGAATATAGTAGAGATAGTTAGGATAGTTATTATAATTTTACTATGACATTAAGCATGTATATAAAGGAAAGGCCAAATCAAAAATAAAAAGGAGAACTTCTGCAATAGTAACTAAGAAAAGTTTGAGTAGTTGTCCCAAGGAATGTATTGATGAATTGATTGAGTTTTTGTAGAGTTTTTAAGAGAGAAACTCGGACCAAATTATTGCGCCTCAGCCTTAACACCCTAGAAGAAGAGTGGGTTTGGATAGCCCCTCACAGGACCTTATTTATCATTTTTCTAATTTTGTTGTGTATGGTTTTGGTGATGTATTCCAGATTATTGGCTTGGCAGTAGTTTGAGTAAAATTGTCTCTCGATTTTCTCATACTCTTTTTGATGTTGGCCTTTGATTAACTTGTCCTTTGCAAATGTTTTGAAGAAATCGTAGTCTCTGTACTTAATTTTTGAAAAGATTCCTTTAAGAAAAGTTTTTGGGCTGCCTACTGGTTCATTTTTGATTTTTAGGAAAAAATTGATTACAGATTTGACTGTTCTTTCACATTTGTTGAGTTCCTCGCATAGTTTCGGAATCAATTTCTGTTCATTAAGTGAAGCATTTCTTATGTCAGAAGTGCTGTTGGCATCGTCCTTTTCAGTTTGGTTTTTATCTAGGTGTTTGTTAGTTTCGTCTGCCCAGTCAATAGGGAGGAATTCCAGGGTCTCCACTGATTGGCTTGGGGAGGGATGCTCATCAATTTTCATATTTGCTGTGACTGGTTGTAGTGACTCATATGTGGGAGGATAGGTGAGCATGTTGTGTTATTGGATATTATGTTATATTGTAGGGTATCATTTGGAGTTGCGCGGGGACTGGGTTGATTGCTACTGTGTTCAGATGATGTTGCATAAGGGCTGGACTGATTGGCATTGTGTTCAGGAGTACTTGCATGTAGTGTTTTATCTTCACAATCAAGCTGCATGTTATTGTTATTGATCCTTTTCCTAATTAGGGCAGAAATGTTTGGAGGGGGTGTAGACATTTTGGTTTTTCGCTCCAAGGAAAAAGTTTTGGCTACTTCGTCAATGTTGATGTCAATTTTGTTCCAAGAGACATGAAGCCTGTAGGTAAGTTTCTGTTTGATTAGTGCTTTCATGGTTCCTTCTTTGTCATTGTCAGTTAGGCAAAAGGTGTATCGGTATTGTTACGGTGAAATACGGCGAGTCTGTCGCTTCTGTTCTGTCTACGCTGTACTACGTTGGAGAATGGTTTCTCC